>PTEX01000012.1:7801989-7961928 GCA_003342815.1 Eudromia elegans | reverse complement strand
TTTCTCTTCCTTTCTCTTCCTTTCTCTTCTTTTCTTAATTTTTAAGTGTTTTGATCTGCATAAATTCTGTGCCAATGAATCTATGCCAATGGCACAGAACCCAAGAGATTTATTTGGGAGAAAAATACCGAGATTGAACAGTGGAGGACTAAGAATACTGTAAGAAAAGGTTGCTGTGGTCAATTAATCACAGATATGAGGGAAGAAAAAAAAAAGACTAGTGCACTGCTTTAACCAAGTGCACTCCCTCCTTTAAAATGAGATGCCCTGTCTAAAAAATAAACCACAAAGCAAAATAAAATTCTGCTGTTGATTTTGTACTATTAAAAACATTTTATTTAGAGTTATGTACATTCCTCTTAAGGCGTATAAGTGCCATGGTATTATCACTAAAGTAGGCTATTTCTTCAGAGTAGTACACTATCATTTAACACTTAAATTAAGCATACAGTTATGGTTATTTATTTTAACTTTGTTGAATACGTAGAATAGAAAGAATACATAGGAGGCTAATATTCCTATGTGCAAGAATGCATTTTAACTCTTTGATAGGGAATAGTAAAATGGCTTTTCAGTCACTTACCCAGTGTTCCACTGGCTAATGCTGCCATTGGAGAAGAGACAAAATGCAACAAGTTTTTAGGGGACGATGCCAGCTTAAGTTCTTGCCATTCACCCAAACTCAGTGGCTGATCAAATAAGTTTCACAGTGGGAGGTAAGGGGAAAATAAACTGCACAAACATTCTGAAATGTTACGATTCTAATTTCTCTGAAACTTTCCAAGCATGTAATAATTCACCTCCCAGACACATCAGTGCTGCTATTTCCAAAGGTTTACAAAGAAAGCACTCTTTCACTCTTGTAATCTGGAGAAATATGAAATCTTTGAAATGTCTGTGCCAGCATCTGAATAAAACATGTTCTTGAAACCTATGCTGAAATTATCTTACAGGAAAAAAATAAAAGGAGAGGGAGAGAAAGACAGACAGATAGCATGGCAATGTCATTTGTGGCTCAAAGTAAAACATATTAATTCCTCCAGTGGCCCACAATTTGAACTGATTTATGTTTTGATCCTAAGCACTTGGACCACATTATTTATGCAAGACATCCATTTTATGAACATAACATTCAAAGATAAAAAAAGTGTAACAATGTAACTTTTATTATATGACACTTGCAAGTCAAATCTAGAGTATGTTTAAGAATATTTACGTTCTATGTTACAAACTTAAAAGAGTTTGCATGAACATATGAACATTAATCTCTGAAGTATTCATCATTATAATCATTATCATTTATGACTGTAATAATGACACTCATTGGAATTTACCATTTGCAATACCATACTGCATTTAATGCATTTACAATACCTCAGAATGGAATTTTTCAAAGGTCAGAACTGAATTCCACCATATCTAAGGTTAGTTTCCAAACAACTGGGTCACTCTTCCTCTTATTTTACTTTTTGGTTTTTCTAACCAGCAGGGAAAAGCAAAGAATTAAAGTTTTTAAAAAAATGCTATGACTGCATGCTATGTTTTAAGATAAATCTGTCTGAAGCCACAATTTTTAAAACTGGAGTATTCTATTTCTCCCTCAATTTCAATTCGACAAACAAAAAAGTGCATAAGATGAAAAGAAGAAATCCAAACATTAAACTTTGGCAAGTGTGTTTGTGATTCTGTATTTATTAAATTTGGGATTAAGCACTACATAGTCACTAACTCCATTCATTGAGTCTATAAGACCTGAAATATACCAGCTGCTCTTGGCATTTTCCAAAGGATGGAAAAACAGAATGGAAAAGTACATTGAAAGAAAGCAACTTTCCCTCACTTCCAGATAACAATACTTCACTTTGTCAGGTGTCCAAAACTTAAAAAAGATACAAATGAAAACCCTTGACATCATTCTTGTCTGTAGTCTTCTATGAACAAGGTGCTCTGTAGTCTATATTCTAGGCTTCAGCCCATGCAAAATTTATTAACAGGTCTGCTAAGTAGTAAGTTTGGATGATACCTAAGTCTGTTCTCTTGAAATCTTTGGATAATAAGGGCCATAAAAGAAGCAAAGATATTTAAAGAAAAACATTGAAATTATGTATTTAAGGTTTACATGCTTACTTATCTGTTAGCAAATGTAAGGAACAAAGAGCATGCAAATAGAACCTGTTTATCATCTCTGCCTACTTTTTCACAAAATCCCTGCCTCCTCCAAATCTACCTTTTCTCTACTTCAAATCATTCACTGGTAGCGGCAAATTTGATTGATTGATACTTGAGTGAATGAACAAATTTTATGAATGCTGATATGCAGCTGCATTATAAATACCTACAAATACCTATGAATCTAAATCAATACTAACCAATTTATATACATATACTATTTTCAATTTTGAAGTGTTTTATATTGTGTAGGTGAAATTATTTATATCTGGCTTACTCCTCCTAACTTACTTATGTTGACCTGAGATACCTACCAGTATTTGATGAAGGTACTCAAACGATAATTTATGGCTGTGTCAGTGCAGCAATGCATAACAACAAAACTGCTCTGTCAAATATACACATAAAATCTACATAGACTAAGCATGAAGTTGCTATTTAATTTATTTTATAGCCAAACCCAGAGGTAACACTGAAGATCAGACCTGTCATTATGTCAAATGTTATATAAACAAGGCTTGATTTAATGCTCATTGAATTAAATAAAGAAAGAAATCTCAGGCTTTAACACAGACATAGATATGCTTCTTTTTCTCCATCTGAAGTGAGGTAGTCCCCAAGTGAGTACAATTATTCCATACATATCTCCAGTTTTAAAACAGCCATAAATACTATGAGCTTACAAGTGACTATAAGTATAAATATAAAAGCATTAACTATTCTTATTAAGAAAAAATATTAAATTCAAATATCTTATAAATCAATTTTAAAAAGTTAATTCCATTTGTATGGAAGGCCAGGTAAAACAATACAAAATAAACACCGATTTGCGTAAAAGTTACCCTACATTAATACTTAATTCATGTGGCTTTATAATCAGATGAAAAATGCAATAATTTAAGTGCAGTAAATAATTTTTGTTAAGACAACACATATTCAAGAGTATTCAACATCACAGACATTGAAAATAGTTATACTGATTTTAAACTGTTCTAGATAAAATATTTCTATCTATGCAGAGAAGCTTTGAATGATTTTCCTGACAGAACGTATAAATGAGTTGAAGAAGGAAGAAAAAAAAAAACCCTTTGACTTCTGTTCCTTAGAAGAACCATTTTGTTTGAGCTTTTCTCAGATTATTTTTTGGAACAACAAAATGAACAAAAAAAACAAACAAAAATTTTATCACTGAACACAATTTAATCTTTCCTAAGGTGAGATGATGATTATTGTATTATTCTTAGAGGAACTGTGTAAATTCTTACAAAACTTTTAAGCTACAGCTCTCTACATCACATAACTATGTATAGCTCTTTATCTAGATCTATATACCTACGTCTATAGAATCTATATCTCTATCTCTATAAACAATATAAAAAAGGGGGAATATTTGAAAAGGAGGGAATGAGTTAAATACCACCATAATATTGTAATAGTGATTTTGCCTCATGTGCCATTTATATTTGCTAATAGCTTTCAGAACAGCCATAACTAATAAACTGAAAGGTATAAATTGTTTTACATGTTGCATTGAACAATAACAGGCAACAACAATAATTGTGCTTTCATAACTCTGCTTATGTGCAAACAATTATGCACGTTCCTGCTACTGGCATATGAATTTAGAGAGAACTCAGGGCTGATCCAAAAAAGAGTGAAAGCACATGAAGTCCAATTAGGCAAGTAAACTCTCATTTGAGATTAAGGCACTTCAATAGCTAACCACATACCACTTTTTTCCAGGAAAAGGGAACAGACAGTTGTGCAAGAAGTTTTACAATCTTACCAATTAAATTAGACTATTAAAATTGTATCATCTTACACAGTAACTCTTCTAAAAGATAATAAAGTAGTATTTTACTGACCAAATAAAGTAAGGAATTATTTTCACTGTAACAACTATTGTCATGTAGAAGAACTAATAGCATTCTCTAGTCAATTTTAAAAGCAGCAATAAAAAGTCTGTTTTTTAGCTTGTACTAGATAGCTTGTTCTATAAGAAAGATTCTAATGTAGTTTCTTTTTCATAACAAATATACCAATATATAACAATAATTCCAATATACTAACAGAATACTTTAAGACAGTTCAAGAAAAGGAGGAACATCATTAGTTAATAATTACAGAGACTCTTTTAATTTAAATACGAAAGCATATAATATTTTGTTGCAGTAAGATTTTTCTCCTCTTCTTATCTGCAAAGCTAAATGTATTGATTAGAAGCAGTACGTTAGAGGTACTGGTACAGAGACTAGGAAGAGATGTATGTATCTGCAGGGAAAGTATAAAAGATATACATAAGTAAATACATAAACTTGTCTTGCACACAATTCTTGAAATATTCTTTCAAATCTTTGGACTTCTCCACATTCTGGTTGAGTGAATGCATCAAGGGGCACTAAAACTGGAGAATAACTGAACAGCATCATCATTCCCAAGGCTGTCTGGTCTCTGAACAGACTCTCCTTCAGGATTCTGGTTAGAAGAGGAGGAAAACAGGAGAAAAGAATGCAATGAGGTAGCAAAGCAGTTACTAAAACAAGAAATGTAACTTTCAGTGATATTTAAAAACTCTTAGTTCTACTTACCCTCTCTGGTATTCCAAACAGATTCTTCAGCTTTCACTTGACTAGACCCTGAATTATTATATTTCATAGTGCTCTGGATGCTCATCAATACTGTCTCCTTGTGCAACTGTAGTAATCAGATAATGAAATAAAGGGGCTCTCCCTTACTATTTCTATGATGAACAAACACATTCTTGAGGGGAAGTCATAGGAGATAAAATACTCTCATAAGGGAAATAAAACAAATCACAAAGTAAGTAATTAGCACGAAACATGGATAATATACATGCTTAGGAATACAGTGAAACAGTAACTGCTTGTACAGAGGAATAAAAATAAAAATTCTTAGCAGTCATAATCTTGGAAGAATCAATTTTTAAAAATTATTCTGAATATGTTTTCATAAATATTTCAATTTGCAATAGATAAAAGAAGTTGGAAAGAGATTTTTAAATACAGTGCACAGCACTCACATGGTATGATGACAGCCTATGCAATGTTTTAGCATATGTAGACCAGACTACAAGCAGAGTCTGACAAAACCTAAGCAAGCAGACCTGGCTAAGAGTCAGGAGTCACGCTTATTAAATACAACTCTCAGGGGTATCACGCAATCAGAGGTCACAATCGAGGCAACAGAAGCAATGTCACGATATCAGAGAAAGGGCCAATTCAGACCTGCTCCCTGACAGGCAGTGAGGTCAGGGCTTGCGGCAAATAACTGTATTAAAAGGGAATATTCTCGGCACACTTTTAGAACTGTCATCTGAACAAACAAAGCCAGGTCATCGGTAGGTTAAATCAGAACTTTCTGCCTTAGTTTCTTTTTTTTTTTTTTTTTATATTCATTACTAATTTCTTAATTACAAATACACAACATCAGCTACTAAAGCAAATTCTCAGTATATTTTAGTTTGACATATATATTAGTGTTTAAAACACATTTTTAATTGAATTTTATCATTGACAAAAGATATCTCTGTTCTCTTCATAAACTAAAAACCACTAAATTTACTTCATATTAGAAACAATAAGCATGCAAAAGGTTTCTCCAAAGGTTTGGAGAAGTGACTTTCCACAGACAATTTAAGCTAAATTAAAGCTAAATTATTAAGCTAAATATTCCATCTACACTTGGAAACCACTCACAAATTATTATTAAATATTCTGTTAGTTTAATGATTATTCTGAAAAAGTAAGTCTTCTCAAGTCTATTTGGATAAAAATAACATCTCTTCTTTTGTCTATCTGGATTTCTTTAGCTGCACTGTTACCTACACATTTCTAAAAATGCAGTAATTTATGAAATTGTAATCAGATATTAGATTATTTCATCCAACAATAAACTTGCAAAGGAGGGACAATTCTAGGTTGCCATGTAAATTTTTTTTGGAAAAAATATTGTCTCTATACCCACAATTTATTAGCAATTGGGAGAAAAAATATATATATATAAACACACGTGCGTGTGTGTGTGTGTGTACATATATAAAAAGATATATATATATAAACTGTATAACTAGGCAATACAGCATTTCGACCTTAGTATGCAGTAAAATGCATGGTATATTTTTTTCCATGTCAATTTAAAAATACAAACTGTGTTCTGCTATAAATCATTTTTTTTAAACACATAAGCCAAAATAAAAATAAATGCATTGCATACATCAAAGCTGAACAAAACTACAGATTTGACAAAACAGCCAAAATGTTTGTGTATTGCACATGGTAAAAGTTGAACTGTAAAATTATGAAGTTGGATGATGAACATTATAGAAATACACAGCTTGCCATAGAGGTTGCTAAGATTTTACTACATGAGTGTACATTTTCATTACAGTTAGGTGGGTTACTTGTAAGCATTCCTACAATCCCTGGTAAAATTTTCTAAACCTACCATAGTTGCTGTCTATTTCTCTAGATTCCATGAATCTTATAAAAGGTATGTGACTTTGCCACAAAGTTTTTAGCAAATACAAACTTTTCAGTAACTGGGCTTCAATTTTGGAATCTTTTCTTAATGTTTTGCTTGAAAAAAATGCTGTGCATTACAAAATAAATTATATTATACAGTTGATCCACAATTCTATTGGTTGTAGAAAAAAAACCGTAAATGTACGCTTAGTATTAAAAACACTGTCACATGAAAACAACCTTTATGCAGTCTTTTTAGATTGCTCCCACTCTTTGACCTTATAATTCTTCATAACATCATAGTTCCCATAACAGAATAGAAAAACAAAATTTTGTTATAAAAACTCTAATTGATTACACTTTCAAATCAATGAAATGCTCTGGAGTTAAAGCCTTCCTTTAATCCATCTTTAACAGCACTTCAGAAGATGAAACAGGCAGAGGCATTGCTTATAAAATGTATAGCTATATGAAACTTCTTAAACTGTAGTATCATGTTGTATTATTGTAAAAAGAGTTGCACCTACACAAGTTTCTAAGAATTTATCATATTCCTTGCTCATAACATCATAAGAAATGGAAATACTTTTGCAAGATGAAAATTTAAACAATGCAACATTCGTGATCACAGTCTAATTCATGGATACAGTCTGTATGCTTAACTTTCTGTGGCCTACATTAAACCAATATAAGTTTAATATTTGAAATATTCACTTTGGAAAATTCTTTGAATATATCTGAAAATACATTTTTAATGACATCTTCATGAATGTATAAAAAGAGTATTATGTGTTTTATTTATACTATATGAAGTATAAAAAGAGTATCTTTGCAAATAAACATACCACCCCAGTATTGCCTAGAGACCCCAGGCATCCAAACAGATGACAACAAATTTAACAATTACTTTTAACTAGACTTACTAAATCCACGTGTTGTAGCACTTTATTTTAAAGGAATTTAGTCAAACCTATTTTCTCTCAACCCCTCCAATGAGATCCATTTGGATTTAACTTGTTGCTAAAATTATCTGTCTTTTGCACTCTAAGACCTGGGTCACAACCTTACTTAGGGACAGGAAATAGTTATCAGGTCACTGAATGGTCAAATGTAAAAGGATTTGAAATGCTTCGGTAGTCAGGGGTCTATTCATCCAAAATGATTGCCTGATGTAGTATAAAATGCTGTGGATCGAATGAGGAGTCAACTTATTTATCTAAGCACTGGCTGAAATATAGATGATATATTACCTAGCTCCTGGACCTAAAGTGCAAAGGAAAGTAGGAAAAAGAGAATGAGCATCTCAGAAGACCCAAATCAAATATTGTGAACTGCTGTATTGGGATAAATTTGTTCTCAACCACTGATTACATTTTATGCAAAATCTCATTCCTACTCAAATCATTACTGTGAAGTTTACTGAAAATAGCAGTAAGATTTTTTGTTCTAGTGTGGAGTTCATTTTAGTTTAAAAATAAACTGTTGCAGTGTGGCAAGCATAGGTGATAGCTTATAAGTTGTATAAAAGTTTTAAAGTTTGTTAGAAAAATCTGACATAAAATTTTATCAGAGATCACATTCAAGTCCATCACTCCAACTGATGTCATTGCAAATTACAACCATCTATAAAACTATGGAGAAAGAGAAACAGGTAATATACAAGCAGGTGAAATACACAGTCAAAATCAGAATGCTTCATTACTAGAAGGGAAGACCCTTCAGGACTAGAACCACAGTATGACTACAATATGAAGTGGGAATATATCTATGGTAAGTATCTTCAGTCTGGGAACTTCAGACAAATAGAAATGTTGTTAAAAAAATAAGAACAGGAAAAGCAGTAATATTAACAAAGATGTCAAATATGTCTAGGTCTTTTATAAATATTCAGACACTGATGTGCACCACATGAATGCATATAAATGATGTTTTATGCATTTATTTTTAAACTTATACTATAATTTCAGGATTTCTTCATTCCATGAACACTGAAAAAACCCTACATTATCATTGATGGACAGGAGACTCGAAAATTAGGCACAGATTTTATTTTTTAGTTTTATTTTATAATAAGAAACTGGGCCACTAAAACTATGTAACTGAAGCTCGAGTGCGTGCACTGTAAGGCCCCTGCAGTCTTTTACAACTTTCCAGCGTACCGCTGTTGTGAACTGGGTTTGCACTCTGCCAGCAGAGCAGCTCTGACCCATGGAGAGCACTCCTTCAGATCAACACTGCCTCAGGCTTTACTGCTTTCTCCAAGAAGTCTTACATTTCAGGCATCAAGTTGAATTTCTTCTGGAGATGATTAACCCAAACCCATGACAGATTTTTTCCAAGATATCCAACTCCTTATGTTTATTTTATCCTGGCTCTTTTTGGATGTACTGGACACAAGTAACCTACTCATTTTACATGTTAAAGGGCTGGTGGAGAGCCATTAATTCCTTAAAATGAGAAAATATTTCAATGCGAGAGCTCTGTTGTGTGAGCTCACACTAGATAATAAGAAACAAAGCCACAGAATTCTGATTTTAAGAGATAGATTCCTTGCCTTGCTGCAGGTTTCTACAATGCATTTTCTTCACATTTCAGGACAGATCTTACATTTTCTGGAAACGTATTATTCTGTCATTTTTGCCAGTTTAGAAACTGCTTCTGCCATAATCTGACATACAAATTTAAAGCCTGGGAGATATACAGTAATTACATTCTACTGTAAACACTGAAATACTTTAGTAGAATTGCAGCAATGCCAAATTTAGAATGTGGTTATTAATGCTTTTCAGACCACAGCTAAATAAAAGATGACTTAATTTAGAAATGGATGTTTACAAACAATATGTGCTTCCTGAGAGCTGATGCCATTTATAATTTTCCATTGAAAATAGCTAATTTATTAAAGATGAAAACAGCTAACACAACTCTTAGCTACAGCTCAATGTATTTTTAACTGTCCTTAAATAACAAATGACAATGTATTATCAATTTTACAGAATAGTTAAATCATAGTGTTCCATTCCCAGCGCTTTCTCTTAACTATTAAGCAGAGATATTTACAACTCCTAGTCACTTGAATCACAATAAATACGATTTAATTATTACATACACGTTTTCATCAATGTGCTCACATTGAGTAATAAAAAAAATTTAAGAAATTATGTCTGTCATTGTACACAAATATGTATGCAAAAATTCTAAATTACTGGTTTCCAAAGGCTCAGCTTTCATCTTAAATTAGCATAGTTATAAGAAAATGTAAAAATACAAAGAACTTTGTAATTGGGAACTATTGGAAAGCTGGTGAGTAGACATGTAACATTCACGTTTTACTCGAAGTCATGCTATTAAATTTAAATGGATTCTTGATATTTGTTTTCCAATCACATAAAGTAATCACAAGATCACTTTACCTCTTAATCTAGTTCCAATATGAAATATAAATGTTATTTTTACTGACAATTTGAAAAGAAATGAACAAATATTTCCATAATTAAAAGCCACCTGTAAAAGCATAAGCTATTCATTACAAATTAGTATTGGTGAAATCTGCCTTGACATTACCCTCACTAGATTTTTCATCTTTTTACTGGTTAGTCAACAAGCACAGTATGACAAGAAACACAATATTGATGATTGGAAACTACAGGTTCTCAAACTACAGTAAATGCATCCTAACAAAATAACCCAAAGCAACTAATTTCCTGGGAGTGGATACCATGCACACTCCTGGATAAAGATAAGTCATACTGCTTTTGTTTCTTTGAAATACAAAATATACATGTACCACAATAGACTCAGTTGTGACTAAAAATAAATGTATATAGAGTGTATACATACATACAGTGTGTGAAATCCTGAGTAACTGCAAGTAAATCATATCCAAATTATGCAGAAATTGCATGATTTTACCTGTATTCTCTGCTAATCTCTACTGCACTTTTCCAACTTGCTATGTGGATGGCAATCCAGTTTCCTATGCCATTGAACAAAAATTATTTGGATGATCCTCTAAAGTTGTTGAGCCAGATGGATTACAGAGGACCTTAAATAATCTACAGTGTTTCCAATGCCCTTAGGGAAACAATGTGCAAGGCCTAGGGGCTCCTCTAGCTTTGCATTGCTGCATCTAACTCTTCGTTGACAGAGTAGATACAGGAACCTCTGTGTAAATGGGATTACTGAGACTAATGCAAAATTGAAGTACGATGTCCAAAATATTGTACATATTTCCAGCTTATTTTGTTAGATCAATTACTGAAATAGCTTCCACACAACCAAAGCAAAGATAGCAAAGTCTAAAAATATACTTCACCCCACAATAGCACACGGTAAAAATTATTTGCATTCCTTAAATCTCTCTCAAAATGCTGAGATCCTTAAACTATCACCACCTATAAAATATACTAAAATCTCCCTAAATATTCATCTGAATAGCTATCTGACATATTTTGTTTCTCAGTTAATTAGTGCTAACTGACACTCAACAACCCTGCTGGAAGCATAACCAAAAGCAGCAGCATATAACACACAATCCAAAAAATGTCCAGCAAATCATCAGATGTGAAAGCACATCAAGCTAGGCTTTCATTTACCTTCAGGTTTTTGATCAGGTTGTAGCTTCTTAAGAGAAGTGAGAAAGCTCATAAAGAGTACAGTAAATGCACAATTATATTTATTTAAATTGAGGTACACTTAAGTCAACTTAAGGTAACAATATGTAACTACATTCTGAAAGCATATATATTTAAATAATATATTTCACCAATCTATCCCTATTATACAATGACTTCATGAATTAAATAATTTTAAATAAATTGAAACAGTATCTTGGCAAAAAGCATTAATATCACACTATACACCTACATGTTGATATTGCAAATGACACTAAAGAATAAATATTCATAATTCATTTTCCTTTTTAAATATACAAAAATGATCATAATACTACCCTTATTATACATATTGAATTCACATACCTATTTATACCTGCAGTGTGTATGTATATGTGCATATATACACTCATATACTGTATATATACATATTCATACAGACATGTATATTCTTACATGTACACACAGACCACACAAAATTTAATTCACTTTGCCCATGGCCTTTATATGTTGCTTTTATTTTTAAATGGCAAGCTCTTGTCGGTAGACAAGATGTTCCCCCATGGTGTTTACGAAGCCTGTAACACAGAGGAGTTTGTCACTAACTTGTGTGATATTCTGACACAAATATGAAATAATGGTTCTTCAAAAGGGCATCATTATTAAGTCAGTGAATAAAGTATGATGACTCTCTTAAAAGTTAAAAAAAATTATGACACTGCTCAAACTTTGAAAAATGTATTTTCATTTATATCTGTCCAACTAAATCATTATGTTGTGATATATATGTCAAATTAAGAGTTATGTGAGTTGTCCCATGGGATCAAAGCTATGCAAAAGTTTTGAAAGTTTGATGTCTACATTTATTTTACATATCACTTCCTTGTAACTGTTGTAATAGAGTGGTCTTCTCAAAACTAGATGCTCAAGCTCATTCAGACTAATTTTTTTTCATGTATAGCTACTATTATCTCAGAAAACAGATTTCAAATGAGAAATATGCAAGAAATTTTAAACTAGAGTTTTTAATGAAAAAATATAGAAATAAAATATATACTGTCAGTAAACAGTAAACTATCTCAAGAGATGATTATTTAAGTGCAAGGTTTTCCCTTTATGTTTAGCGAACTCAGTTTCAGATAAAATTCTTGGTTTTCACTTGCTGTATTCTCACTGTCTAATTAAGTCTTACTATTCAATAATCTTTAAAATGATACACACATGAAAACATTGCCGGTACATATAAAACAATAGCTGTATTTACAAATGATACTTCAAACAACTCAATACTCAGGATAAAGTAAATATAAATATGATACCCCGTGTTTAATTAAGACATAAAGATACTTTACATACAAGAATCAGATATTAAGCTCATTCCCTTTCACCCTGTACTTCCTTCTAACTATTGCTATATCTCTTACTTTTTAATTCTTTTTGTGTTTTCTACATTAGGCACATTTTTAGTGCTTTAAGTATAAACTTTGGAAAGAATGAAGACTCAAGGCATTCATCATACATTTTAACTAGATTGCCTCCTACATATTTGTTACCATGATGTGTTCCAGTTTGAAAAGCTAAAACTGTTCTAATTGTTTCACTTCCGAGGGCATCCCCTTTCAAAAGTAGTGATTCTGTTATTTAACAGATAACACATGTGTACTAGCCATTGATTTTATGGTTTCTCCCTCATTTTCACTTTAAAGAAATAAAGCAGCAATATTCAGAATACATGTTCTTTTCTTTCTTTTTTTTTTTTTTTGGAGATTATTTAATGGTTTATGAAGAAGATGAACTGGAGTGCAAATTCTCTACCAGAACACTGATTACCAGCCTATGAAGGGAGGACCTTGAAGAGGGAAAGTTTATCTCTGTCAAATAATGGACTGGTCTGTGTTTTGTTTTTATTTTGCATATGGTGTCCACAAAACCTACAGATACAGAGTGAAAACATTCCAACTTTTTGTTACAAAAGGAACTCTCATTGCAGAGCAGACCCAGAGCAAGCTCTTCTAGGCAGAAAAGGAAGAAATAATCAAAAGGTGAGAGGATAAATTGGAGAGAAACCTTGCTGCAAGTGAGGGAAGAAGTGACTCACAACACAATTTTGTCAAATCATCATGCAGGTGTTTTTGTAGTAGATAACACATGAAGTAGATATGAACAAAATCTAGAAGTTCTAAATTCTGATAGTATCTCACAAATATATGCTCAGTAGTGGATTCTAATTAGCTCTGGATTCTAATTAATAACCTAGCACTTTCTAGCGATCCTATCTAATATTCCAGTGCCTTAAACAGGACAACTTTGATTTCTGGTCTATCAGAACAATGTCGTCTTCCTGAAGGCTTAGGGGAGCAGGAACACCCAGAAACATCCAGTAAAAGTTTATTTAGATAAATCTCATTTTTTCAGCTGGCCAAAGGAGCATAACTATCCTTGGAAAACAAAGTTGAACAGTACAACTAATTTCAGTGCTTGTCTTTTGATATCTAACATGCTACAGCCTCTTCTTTCAAAAACAAATTCAGTAATATTCAGAATAGATATTTGGACGTCCTTAAATGAAGGGATATATTCCCAGGCAAGAAAAAATAAGCTCATGTGAGGAAATCTAGGAAAAGCCTTATGGTGCGGAGCCTGGGATCAGGTTTGTCTCTGTGGTAGCTCTGATCGTTCGCAGTGCTGCTTGTACGCTGCACGTGCCTGCAGTGTTTCGTAGGCAACCCACCCTCCTTGTTTCTTCAGCATTCTTCTGCCACAGGAAGTGTTACGAGAGACAGCACATGTTAAATCAGGCACAGTATATTGGGTCTGCCTCTCTTGTAGGTAAATCCATGCTTGGATCCAAAGCAAGCAGCAGTGCAACATTACTTTTCCACCTCATAAGTTCTCCCAGAAGAATTCTTCCAAATAAATTTGAGCATGGTGCAAATGAATGTAAAGTAAAATTCAACCAGCATATAGCAAAATCAATTGACAGAATTGCAGTTCAGCTATACATGGATCTTTGCAGACTTGTCTTGTGCAAGTTTTAGCTTTTATTTCCATTCATTGAAGTTTAATATTTTTTCCTATACTAAGAAGTGAGATATCATTTCATATACTAAGAAATGAGAAACTTTGGACTTCTTGGATAAAAGTAAAATGACAGAGGTGACAATTATCTGATCACAGTTTAGAGCTACAAAAGGAACCATATTTTTCTGAAAACAATGCCTCTGCAGATACTCAGCTCCTTAAATTGAAAGTCTTTAAAAAAAAGTCAGACTTGGCCTTATTCTAATTTTACTAAAGCCAGGCAGAATTTAATCATTAATTTCAGCAGTAAAAGAAACAGATGAATATTTAAAGGCCTTTGGAAAGTCTATCTTATTCTTTCATGGTGAAATTTCTTTGCCTATTTTACATCTAAGGGTGAATTTGTAGGGAATGTTTATGAAAGTGGTTTCTTTAAGAAAGGTTAATGATCTTCAGGAATCAATATCTAGCTTAAGAAAAGATGCTAAGAGATGGAAAATTTGAAACGGTATTACATTCACAAAAGTTAATTCCACTGCCTTCCATTTTATACCTCTTTGATGTGCTCTGGTGTTCTTATATAGTTCATTCTTATGGTTCTTATATCAGTTCATTATGAATTAATCTGTGAAAGCATCCCCCCACCTCTACCCCCGAAAGACGTGAAATTGAAATGCTTCATTACTGTAATTTGAGATAAACTGGAACAGCTTCTATTTCTGCATTTTGCTTTATATTTCAAGCAGATTAACTGAAAAGATATTTTGATATATATATATATATGCACATGCATAAAGGTAAAGTGAAATACACGTTCATACCTTCAAAGTAACCAATATTCACAGGCTGTGTCTTCCTTGGTGGTTTCACAAGGAGATGTTTATTTTCATTGTTTTTGAACAACGCCAGGCGCACAGCTGGGTCTAGACGACAAGAACAAGTTAAAACCAAAGGTCAGACCTGTCTCATTGATTCCTTCAAGCAGTTTTTCACCTTTTAGACATTTAATAAAGGAAAAAAATCCTTAAAAGTAGATTTTATATTCACAGAAAGTCATGCTTTTTAAAATAAAGCAAAAGAAATACAGTACAACAGAGAAGCAAAGTCACTGGTTTTGAGCATTTTGTTACCAGTGATATTTTTGCTAGCTCATCTAAATAAAAATATATTCTAAAGTATAAATTTGCAGAAAATATTTTAAAGAATCTGCTTTCAAAGACTGAAATTCACTATTGAGCATATATAAATCACTTTAAAAACTTTGAATCAGAAGTTTTCAGTAGTTAAAGCCATTTATGCCTTATAAATGGTATTATTAGACATTATTTAACAAGAAGCAACTTATTTTCTGAGACAAAACTTGAAGATAATAAGCTAACACTTTAGCGAATCACATCTTAACTGAAGTAAAGTTGTCTCCAGAAATCTATAGTCATTTGCATGCTAGAGTGCAAAATCTTAGTTTCATAACTGTTATTTTGAAAATTTTGTAAAGAATCAAAGACAATTGCATAGCTGTACATACATGTAGATAATATGTCTTTTTGGACCAGTTTAATCAACAAAAGTTAAATTACTAAAAAACCTGAGACAAGGCAGGAAAAGAATCTTGTGGATTATTCCTTATGTAAAGGAAGAAACGTTTGCTTGAAGTCAGAGGAAACAGTTAGAAAGAAGACAAAAAAAGGCACATTGCAGAATAAAACTCTCAGTTATGAGAAAAAAAGGAAGTAAAAAGAGGATGAGGAGGATTGTAGAGACAAAAGCAGATATATGAGAAGAGAAAACATACCCTTTTTTTGTGAGTTTGACACTGAACATGATGACATGAGTGACAGAAAGCCATGCGAACAAAACAAAGAAGTAAGATTCATATAGTTAAAAGATGAAGACAATTGCACTAGTAAACAAATACAGACCCAGGAAAATCTGACAGAGAATGAGTCAGAAGTGGGTAATCTGTAAAGGTGATTATAAATCATCAAAAGAAGTAGAAATTACTAACAATAAAGAGGGAAAAAACAGAATCAGAATTTAGCAATAAAGTAGACATAGTAAAGAAAGGATATAAGTTTACATGAAGTGCGCAAGTATAGAAAAAATGAATATATGAGACGCTGCCAAAAAAGACATAGCAGGAAAGCAGAGGAGATGGGAAGATGAAGAGAATGTACAGACTGAGTAAGTGTACAGTATTAACTATGCTCAGTTCTTCATCTTGAGCCCAATAGTTGAATGACCTTGTAGCAGATCACTGGCGTTTATTGAGGGAGGTTGTAAGAACATCTACAATCTTGCAGCAAAATAAATATTGCTTGTTTGTTTGTTTCCATATTTACTGATATAAAGGCTCAGAACACTCTATGAAGTGAGGGGGCAGTTTCTTATCAAACTTAAGAGTAACTCAGAAAGTTACTTTTGAACAGACCCATATATTTGCTCCTGACACTTCAGTTATGCAAGAAGAATGGATCCTGAAAATCCCAACTTTTTGCAGAGAATGCTCCTCTAGCATGAGTAACAAAGACACAGCTAAAATGCAGTTTTACCTTGTAAGTCAAAGTAAGAACTCTAATAGGGTATGGAGATATACACAGACAAAACACTCCAAAAAGTTTATGGTATTCTTGGTCAGTCCACACTGCAGTAACTCTAGTTGACGGGATGCTCTTCATAGAGCTAACCTGTCAGATATCAGCAACAGAAAACAGCTTCCAGATTCATCCAAAGGTTCTAAAAGATTTAAAGTCATTTCACCCCAATTTTACTAACTACCTCAGGTATAAGTTCAGTGGAACGAGCCAAGAAGCATAGTAAAGCATAGTAAATCTATTAACTTTAAGACTGATTCAGATAACTGTATTACCATTTTTCATGAATTAGATTACTGGGTTCATAGATATTTTACACTTTGGGCAGATGGATAAAGTATTTTTACTTTAATATTTTGGCATGTACACAAACCACATATTTAGTAACCTAGTGTTTGTCACGATAGTAAATGTTTGAGGCACTAACCTCATGATCTGTGGTAAAATATCTTGAAATAGAAATACGAGGAACATACACGAAGAAAAAAACCACAGTTTTTCCAACATTGCCAGTGTAGATAAAAGGCACCTAAGTAAAAATGTGTCTCTGTCTCCAAAGGCAAAATGTGTTCTTCAAGCTGTATTTTTGATTTTCTTCAAATAATTCTTGCAATATTTCAGCATACTGTTTTCCTAAGGTGGTCTACAAAAATTGTTCCAAAATGCTTTTAAAATGCCATCTTTCCTTAATCCTGCCCCAGACTCAATTTTATGAAAACTCTGAGCAGCCTAAAGTTAAACTACACCAAGAATAATTGTGTGAAGTCACATGAAATTATTAGTACCACCAATATTTTTCAAACATTTATTTATGCACACGGATTTCGGTATTAAAGAAGGTCCACGAACTGGAAAGAGAGGGAAATGATGGAAATTGCTCTTCTAAGAGATTTCTATCAGAAGATTTACTTTTGAGTCTTTGCAAAATAACTTAAATAATCTACCAGGATTTAAGACAGTGCCAGACTACTTGAATTTGTACCTACCTGGATCACCTCAACCATTGCCTACAGCTCTTTCGTTATTAAAAATGAGTCTTTATCTGGTCCCAAATGTAGGCAATATTACACAGATTACTTTATAATACTAGTGCTTTTTGGTCTCTGACAGAGATGGGGAAATGAACTGCATGTATGCTTTGATGACAAGCAATCAAATGTTTTAAATTTCACATAGAGAACTGTGAAAGAGTCCAATAGTTCAAAATCATTCAAATATCTTCCTGGATTCTGGCACACTCATTTAAATGTAGTTTATTAGATGATGATCTGTGCTGGCAATCTAGAAACCAGGGAGGTAATTTAATGCACATTGCTTGGTAGATTCCAAATATAGAAGATAAGTTGGACAAACATTGTCCAAATGTTATAGAAACAATATGGAAGGAGTAGTTACTGCCCGATTTGGCACCACATTTGTTAAATAACTTCTTGATAATATGTTAAACTGAAAGAAATTAGAAGTTTGTCATTCATTGTTGTGCAATAACTGTAATTGGAAAAAGATGCATCTGTGACAGTTGGAACCAACTTTGAAGAGCTGATAAATCAAAGCAGCACAGAGTGACAAAGAATATGTTTAAAATTATTCAGTTTGTAATTAATTGGAAAGAAAGATCACACTTTGTTCCAAATCAGACAGTAATTAGCACAATGGAGCTCCATGATTGGAGCTCCCAGATGATGCTGAAAAACACACCAACAAAAGCTCAATTCTCTCTGTTGCTGTGAAAATTTAGATCGATTGTCATTTAATTAATGGGTAATAATGAGTAATAATGTTCTCCAGATTTTCATTCTGGTTGTTGTTAACTCAACAAACTTATGCAGTACAGTTAGATCATCCATTTTTGAGTTGTTATTATTATTGGTAGTATTGCATTGCTGTCTTAAGTTCTAAGCCAGAAACAAAAATTTTTGCCGACCTCTATGAAATATCTTCACAATTGTGCTCTGTTTCTGGAAGTCATGTCTCAATCCAGTTGCTTTTAGAGATTTTTTGTTAGTTTGTTGTGTTTTTTTCTTCTTTTTCTTTTTTTTCCAGCTGTGTGGCAGCAAGAATTATCATCTTATGTTGTCAGTTACTGACAAAACACTTTTCCTTTGGAGAAGGAATGGTTAAGCAAGAAGTAATAAAACAGAGTAGGAGAGGCAGTCTGAATACAAGACAAAGCCTCCAGACATCTTAAAGGAAATTAACTTTCAGAGGCTAATGTCAAATTCAAAGAAGCAATGAAATTAGGAGCAAGAAATTCTCTACTCTTGTGATATCTTTAAGAAGCTGGTAATATTATGAGTCACAGACCCAGTCACAGACCCCTATGCACAGCAAGGTGCATTAATATCTGCTGTGTTTAATTTTTTAATTAGAATTTGTGAAGAATTTTACATATCCATAATAAACAGGAATATTTTGACAGTACGCCAGTTTTACTTGGCTGCAAAATTTCTGGTCTCCTGCCCAAACTTTTCACATTATCTTACTGTAGAGTAAAAATAGTTGAAGTAGACGCAGCATACATTTGGTATGGTTAAAACACAGGCCACAGCTTTATTTAACTACATAAACAAGCATACATAACCATAATGGATTAGTGCATAACAGGCCTTAAGGCTATTAGCTGGTGGGACTGGTTTACTGCAAAATAAGCCTTGCCTGAATCACTCCCCATTTTAACATTACGCTACTTTAAGCTCTTCCTTGTAACACAAACCACAGGATTTAGTGCACTTGATAGTCTTTTCCACATTTTTTTTTACTATTGGAAAGGTACATGGCCAGACTTGAGCCAAATATTTCTCAGTTACTTTTGCATTTCTACAGTTCGGACTGTACTTCAGCCAGCCACTGCAATTTCTGTATATAGGTGATAGAAAACTTTAACAGTGAGATTCAAATAGCCTGTTTTGGAATACTATTTTAGGAGTAAATAGATAGCATTTAAGATGCATATTTCTTTCCATACAGGAAAACAGATAACTAGGCTCCAATGCAGACCTCTCTAATTAACCCATTGTATCTATCTCTGTTGCACTAAGGGAAGATGAATAACTCACATGAGAAATGAAAAGGAATAAATTCCTACACCTGAGGATGTCAGGAATATAAATTGTTCATGACTGTCCAATTCAAGTTCCAATTCTGCAAACACCTAGAGATATTAAAGAGGAACTGTAAAACTGTAACTCTCTGGGTCAAGACTGATTTTGCACTTTGAATTTGTGAATTTAGGCCCCTTGCAAAGGAATTATTGACATTTGGAAGCAGATAGCACTTTCTGACAGACCATATACAACTGAAACTACACTAACTTAAAAATATTTTTACTTATAACACTGATGAACTGGCATTAAAGAAAGAAAACAAATAATAACAATAAAAAGAAAACTTGGAAGAATTAAGATGACGTTTCCAAAATATACTCTTTTGCTATATTCCTGCTTTAGCAAAATGTTAAACTCATATGGCCTACGATTGTGAACCGAATCTGCCTCTGTCTCTATCTCTCCAGTAAGAGTGGAACTGCTGAAAGTACTCCAACACGAACTTTACCACACAGAGACCCAAGGCCTAGTGGATCTGGTTATGGTTTCCTGATCTGGGGCCGACTAGCCCCAGGATATGGTATATCCACTCTAATTTAAACACTCTGAAGTCCTTCTGTTCCACTAGACTTTACTTTCACAACTTGAGAGGATGTAGTTCATGCACAACACATAATCACAACTATGTGGAGGTTCTGCTCATGTAAGCAACAGCCCTTCAGGATCATTTGTAGCACACTGTGTATCTGCTAAGCCTTGGCATCAGTTTGAGAGAAAAATCCCTTGTTCTATTTGATCTTTAATGTCCAAATAAGGATGGGTTTTGCCAATCCTGTGTAGGAAAGTATAGTTACCCTGATTATCTTTGTATGGAAAACCACCTAAGCGTACAGCATCTTCAGTCATATTTCTTGGTTCTGGAAACAAAAACAAGGGTTTCAATGGCTGACTCTGTAGATGAAAATTATACATATGGGTTTTTGTCTTTAAAAAGACAAAAAAAAAAAAAAAAAACCCACCCCAAAATAAACCCAAAAAACCCAGCCATAACACTCCCTTATTGGTGACGGTGTCAGAAAGGGAAAATTTGAACCTATAAAAACACTATCCAAAAGTCTTGTTATTTTTTTCTACACCAGTGAGATACTTTGAGAATTTTCCAAATGATACATTAAAGAAGCCCAATACACACATACCCTATCGAATAATCTTAACAAAATGAATGCATCCAAAAAATCGTTTATAACTTGAACAAAAATAGGATAGCATATCTGATACGTTCAAGCAATCAAACATTTACGACTGGATTAATTACTACTTACATAGACCAGGCAGCATATGGATAAAAGATGATATAACTTAATAAGCTGTATTCATTAAAAATGATACATAGGCCACCAAGTGGAACATATGGCAAAAATCCAGCTGCACACCAGATATTTACAATTATTTTTAGGAAGTGTTATAGAGCATGGTGGGAACATCAAGGTTTAAATACAATCACTTTAACCTTTAATCTTTTTTTTTTTTGTAAAAAAGAAGGCATGTCCTGTTAGTTGCATGTAATTTTTTAAAAAACTAAAAAGGTTTTTTTTTGTCATAGTTAGGCTTAGTCACATGATTTAAATGGGAAAAAATATATCAAAAACTTAATTTTCTCTGTAGGCGGAATCCTTTTCCCTTTCCAAGATAAAGATCTTTGAATATTTTTGTTGCTTCTAAATACAGAAGAGGTTTGCAAAGTTATACAAAATAGGAAAATGAACTGTAGCTTGTGACAGAATTATAACAAATAAATGAACACTTAAAAAATTAAACATAAATATAGCTACATTTTCCAACGACCACTGATCTTACATATTGATTTATATTTAGACCTAATTCAACCAGAATCTAACATATTTAAACATTTATAAATGAACATGATTATACTAATATATTTATTAACACATTACATTGAGATTTGCATTAGCATATTGTATTAACAACTGAGGATTCTGGAACAGGTTCAGTGACATAAGAAGTGAGAAGAACCAGAGGACAGTTAAACAGAAGCTACTTAACCATAATTTATTTTGCAATTTTACATATAGAAAGTATGGTTCATTTCATAGATATCACATGACATTTTCAGAAAGAATTCTTCCATAATTAATCCAGTTTGATGTGGAGATAGGAGTTTTGTTTAAGGGAAAAATTTTAATTGTAGGAAATGTAGGAAACGAAAACAACCTGAGCAAATCATAGAATCATAATTGTTGGAAAAGACCTTTAAGTTAATCATGTTAGCCTGATTGACTTAGCTTGGCCCTAGCCCAAAAATATAAGTACAAAATGGCGAAATATAGACTATACATTTACAAGAGGAGATACACAAAGAAAAAGAAACAACATTCCTGTTTACTACATATTAATCATTGAAACAAATCCATCTTCTTATGGAGACTTAACCTGTAAGTTGCTTTTACTGAATCACATTACTCCTTATTCATATTAATGTTTAATGTTATACAAGCAAACTTCATAAAAGGAGATACTCTATTTTAAGATGCAAAAATAGAGCTATTACATGTGATATAATGATTTTTATATGTTGACTTACCCAGTTTTTTATTATTGATTTTTTTGGGTTTCATTTTCTGGGCCCTCTTCAGCATTAGCTGTGCAGTAGAAATATCTTTAAAACCCCTAGGGAAAAGAAAATTATTATATATTTGATATACAGCATGTTACATGAACTGCATAGTGCTGTATTTGTGCATTTTTCAAAAAGAGTACAAATGTGCTGATTATAAGGTATTAAACATTCTGAATTACATTGATTCCTGCAATGTATATCTTTAAATTTCAATCTTGCAACTTACTGAGATAGTATGGCAGATATTTGTAAAAACAAATATAATAATTTTTACCTTGCTATTAAACAAGGATACTTCAAAGTTTTTTTAAGTACAGAGGAATTTAAATAAAGCAAACCACAGCAGACAATATTGCACCTATTCCTAGAATACGCACTCTTCCTAAAATATACACTATACAAGAAAAATCAATAGGTTTAATGTACCATTCTTCTGAAATTTTCTCTTCTTTTCGTGACCTGAATAAAAATTTCTTTTCTTCTTTCATGTCAGAGAGCTGTGACATTGTTCCCTTCTCTGACCTGAAAATAAAGTATATAACAGAGGCAGGTAAATAAGGAAGGACCCAGGGTGACTGCTTTGCAGTCTTTGTTACTTTGAAAGTTATTTGTGCCTTGGAAATAATAATAATAATTAAAAAAAAAAGAAAAAAAAAAGTCTATTTTAATACTCCAAGAAGGCTTTATCTTGGAGAGTAATAAAAGTCTGCCATCAATTTGAAATGTTTATGTTTCAATTACTTGAAGCATATTTCAGTCCTTTCTCTTGAAAGGAATGCAGCTATGTAAGAAATCCCTTTTAATCCTTATCTAGTCTTAGAAACCTCTACTTCAACATCTACATGTTATTATATATATGTGTAAAAATGTACGCTTTATGATGTATATTTTAATATACACACATATAATAAACATATGTATTTTTTTTCACATTTTTAATTCTGCTAGTTACTGAAAAAAATCATAATAATGAAAAAACCTGCTCATATCTTCCCCCTTTTGATGTTTGTCATATCCAAAAAAATTAAATGTAATGAAAAAAATGTATGTGAATATTTGACTTACATGTTATGAAAGTGGAGAGTTTCTGGCGAGTGTGAATGTGGTCTGTCATCACACTGCCAAGCTTCAACTGGTGCCCATGGCAAACTAACTGGATGTTCACAGGACTCTGAAGGCATAGAATATTTCTAAATAAGAGAAAAAAAAGGTACAGCTGATGATTCCTCTAAGTTTGTCACAAACACTGTAAATACATACTCAAAATGCTGAAATGATGCACGTGATGAGCTTTTTCAGCATCATTGAGACTGTATGTATGTCCAGGAGTTTGGAATCTGCAACAAACCTCAGAGGGTTTGCAGAATCTAATGTTCTTAAGAGTAATATGCCCATTACTAATCTTAAATGCAATAGGCATGGCAAAGAGCTGGCTTATTTATACCTATAATGTTCCAATAATTATATCCTTTTAAGTCTCCTTTCCATTAATTGTGAGAAATAAAATATTAGCAATAGTACGCTTGTAACAAGGAAAAAAAAACCATACCAAAACAACAAGCAAAAGCTTCAAAGTTTATCAAATAACCAGCAGACTTTACAGTTCAATGACCTTTAGTTGTTCTGAAAATATTCAGCTGTTGTCATATAATGAATATTGTAGTATTTTTAAAGCAGTGTGTCAACTAGCAATTTTTAATCCTTTGCCAACTCTACAGATGAAGTATATCATCTTATTTATTTATTTATTTATTTATTTATTTATTTATTTATTTGCTACTGTGAAGTTATGTGTTGAAAGAAATCCAAAATAAAGAAAAAATTTAGCAAAGGAAAGAAAATCTAAAAGAAAAAAACGCATCTGGGGATGAGGAGTAAGTCCAAGATTTCTAAAACTAATTGTGTTTTTCAAGTCAACAGATTGTAGTATTAATCGCCCTAGATCAGCATTTCCTTAAGGAACGAACAATGAAGGAAGAGTAAGTTATTTCTGTAACATGTTACCTTTGGCCAGTGCAGCTGGTTTGAGAGCGTGAGTGTTTTTGACGGGAAACGGCTGGTATCCAGAACTAGCCATTCCTTCTCTAAAGCAGCCTGTATGAATGAGTAAAGTCAAACGGTGCACTGATAAAATCAGTTTAGTTTGGATAACTTTAACAAAGTCTCTTTTAAACTGTCTTGCATACTGTATCAAATGTTTTAAAGTCATATATCAGAAGTGCCACCTGCAGAGCAACCACATTCAAAACATTTTTGGAAATAGTATGTCATATTATTTTATTTAAAACTATTCAGATCGACACATTTTAAAATGAGATGCAGCACCCATTTCTCAAATTCTAGTAATTTTATTTCAACACTCTCAGTAAACTCAAAGTCATTAAAAAACTCCACCAAACTCTGGAAGAATACAGACCTAAGGTCCTGTAAAGTTACAGGACCTGTGTTCATGCCTTGTTTGCTGTTTTTGAGTAGTCAGTATTTTCAATTCAGGTTTAGGTGTCAAGTTTGCTTTTGTTAAGTTGGATTTGACTGACGAATGGTTTTCAAACAAACCAAGGTCTAAAAAGACCTTAAGTGCACTTACTCCTCTAATTAATCCGATTTATTTTTTACATAATGGAACTATTTGCAAACTAAAATGATAATGTGAATTAAAAGGGATGGTAAAATTAAGTGCTAAATAGTCTCTCTGTCACTTTAAGGCAGAATTCAGGTTTTCCTAAACACAAAATTTAGATTATATTTCAAATTCAATCTGAATAAAAATTATTATATTCTTAAACTTTCTTGAGCTTTTTCACCATATGTACTCTCAATATATTCAGATAAGTGAAAAAATATGAAATATGAAAAACATTACTGCCACACAGTAAGTAAATACTTCCAAAGAAGAATTTGGCTTCACTTACACAGGCCTCAGTCATTTAAGCTGTTCTTACTTCAGTAGTTAAGAGCTGGGGTTCACTCTTTTGAAAATGACTAATACATAAGACCAGACCACCTTTCCTCCACTCATGGAATATTTCAGATTGCATTAATTTCTACCTCAACGTAGGATTGCAGTATTTCTTTACTGTGCAGTTTGCATAAATAGGATTTTCACAGTCTTTGACTGCTGAACAAGAAAGGCCATCCAGGCCCTTTGAAATCCTGACAAACAAAAGGATTGTATTTAGTTATTCTGAATCAATTACTTCAGGTATTGGTTACATAATTTTGTGACTCTAAAACCACTCTTCCTTTTTATAAGATAGGTATGAATAAGTGTTCTTCTTCCATTCTGACCTTGTGTTATTGGATAATTTTTCAATACAGTTTGAGTTTATTTTCAAGTCTTAAAAAGGTTGCATTCCTGCATCTTGCTTCCTTGTTTCTGAAATCCCTTGCTGTTGGATTACAGTATGTTTTGTTTTTCATTCCTTTATTTAAATTCAGACAAATTCTATGCCCTACTCATTAACAGATGATGTGACTTTGTTGATCTTTCCCCTTTTATTATTTCACCTCAAGATTAAATATACAAAGTCATCCTTTTCATCTCTTCTCCCTTTTTGGATAGTTATATACATTAAGAAAATATGTAAACATACTGTAGAGGCATGCAAATAAAATATATCATGTTTTTCATCTGTTATGCTTGCTTATCAGCTAGTAGTTCTCCTCAGCAATTTATTCTCAAATTGACAATCATTAGGTATTAAAGTAACTTTTTATAAATACTTAGACATATTTTGTCACAGTTAAAAAACAAAAGCAAAAAAAAGACCTCTGCTTTAAATATGTGGGTTGAATTTCTGCTCAAAACTATTTTCTTAGTGCAGTATTTGACATTTATTCATTTGATAATCTCCACAGTGTTCTTATCTCTTTCATAACCTATAAAATCTCTTGCAGTGGTTTGAGTAGTTAAAAGAAAAGCCAGTGAAAATATAAAAAGATGAATCAAAGTTACAGATGTATATAGACTAAGCTAAAATGTAAAAAGAAACAAATAAACAAAAATACAAGCTCCCCCGCACCTGATTTATCATTAAGATTATATCAGCTGATATAAAGCATATTTGGCATGCCCAGAAATGTATAGCATATTATAAAAATATACCACACTGCCTCAGCCAAGAAAAATAAACACATAATTGATTTCCAAAGTATGCTCTTTCACAGTACTAAGTTCAAGAAACTTTTGTCCATATCCTTCACATAAACACTGTCCTGAAGTACAACTAATGTAAAATTTACAGAGAAACAGGATTTTGCCAATAACTAAGGTTAAAAATTAGGTCTATTTTTACTGAGATTATCCACTAACAGAAACAAATACAACCTGAGATGAATTACAAAGCAAATAAAATGATATGATTGTATGGTCTATGTAAACAATTACTGACTCCTTTTATTCCACAGGACAGGAAGCAGGCATACTGTATATATGTTTATTTCTAAAGTCAAATTAAGGAATTGATTTCATAAATACTGAGATATATAAAATAATTTTACACATATGGATAAACCACATTTAGTTGAATTAAGATGTTAGTTCATCCAAAGGTAAGTCTTTTGCCTCTCTGGATAACCCATACTTTACCTAATTTGTTTGAAAACAAAGAAAAACTCTATAGATTATTTTTTAAAGTCTCAGTTTTTACGAGCACACAAAACATCTATATGACTATCTATTTTTTTTCTTAAACTTCAAAAAAGTGATTGCTTTTAACATAATTTTTAAAGTTATACTTAACAATCGGCCAATTTTCCAAAGGTATTTTAAATTTTTGTTTTGTTTTACTGGATGTTATGACAGTTTTTATTTAGCTCCTGCTCAGTACAAACACAACAATTTCCAAGACCAATAAAATTATAGACCACTAAACACAACAAAATTATCTTTGATAACATTCCGATAACAACAAAGAAGCTATGAATATACTTACCTTCTATATTATATAATGAAAACATATAATATTATTTAGCTATTTCTACTTGTTCATAAGCATGAAGAATTTCTTATCATAATTTGCCATAAATTCTTTACCTTCTGTGTTTCATCCTACAGTTCTTCTCCTGTTTGATTTTGTAGCTCAGGAATGGACTCTGAAGGATTAGGGAATCTTTCCTCATGGCATACTGTATATAAGCTTTTACATTTTGCCACTCCTTCCTACTTCAAATATTTATTCTAGCCCTTCCCTCACCTAATGTAATGACTATTTAACATAAAACACATTAAACTTCTGTGGTCAAGGAAAAAGAATCTAATTCTACAGCCACTAAAGTCAAGGAGAACTATAATGGGGCCTAAAAGAACTCCTTAAATACAGATTTTTAGTGCAAAAGTTATGCATGCAGTCTAATCTACCTGTCTTTTTGATGACCTGGAGTTATATATAAAATTTTATATTTGATTTTTAAAAAAATATATATAAAAATATATATAAAATTTTATATTTGCTTTTTTAAAAAAATTATATATCATATATGAAAATTGACATATATGAAAATTGACAGCCTAAATTGTATCTAAATCAAGAACAAAAAATTGCTTAACAACACAGTATGAAAACTTGCACTCAGCTTTAAAGTATTTCTAAAAGTAACTTTCACAACTAAGAATAACATGATGTTTTGGACTTCTGTCTTGTCTTAGCTCAAGGAGGATCACAAGACCTTAATAAAAAGTAAAAATAGTGTTGCTAATGATGCTATGGTTATAAGGACAGTAGAAGACACAGAAGGAAGTGCTAACAACATTGCCTTACTAAAAAGGCCTCCATTTGAAATGTTACAAAGCTGTGCTGGGTCAGATAAAATATCTGCCTACATCAGCACCTCATTTGCAAAAGACTTCAGCAGCAGGCACTTCTGAAAAGAGTCAAAGAAGCTGCGAAGAAGCTGTGAAGGATAGTGAGCTGGAAATCTTTCACTCCCTATTTTCCTTCAGACTCTACAAATGAGTGGTTTAGGGAGCTTCCACAAATTCCTAGGCAAAGAGTGAGTGAATTTTGCAAGATCATCTCTAGGCCAGTAAAAGAGAGAAAATCACATATAGGTTTCAGAGCACACATGCCCTGAAATGGCACAGAGCCCAGCTATATATAATCCATAACGTTGGGTGCTGCAGGAGCCAGAGCTTGCTCTGGCGCTGAAATATGAAAACCTCAGAAGCACAAGATGAACATAACTGAGAAGGGGAATTCACTCTCCACTGATGACCGTATGTCAGAAGTCCTCCCCTGCACCACAGACGACTCCAGTTACCACAGCCTGTAGCTCACAGACTGGCATCTTCAGCTCAAACTGGAAGCAACGCTTGTAGCTTGGTCAATTCCTGGCTTCATTTGTGTTTCCAGAGCCAAATTAAAAGGCATCACACAATGCCATCTTGCATTTCTGCCTCCCAGTCAAACTGGACTCTGTTTTTAAACAGAGTTACTAAAAAAAATCATTTGAAGTGTATCCTGGTTTTGAAATGCAACAACTGAATGTTGAGCTAAATTTATGTAAAGACTTGATACTGAAAACATCTAGAGAGAACTTGCTGTTTA
The DNA here is from genome assembly GCA_003342815.1 of Eudromia elegans. Classification (NCBI taxonomy): domain Eukaryota; kingdom Metazoa; phylum Chordata; class Aves; order Tinamiformes; family Tinamidae; genus Eudromia; species Eudromia elegans. The sequence continues at coordinate 7,932,826 of PTEX01000012.1, read as the reverse complement.
TTATACTTAAATATTGAGTTAGTATGTTGGTAAAATAAATTTTTAAAATTAGGAGGACTATATCTTCATATCTATTTTTTTTTTCCTTTCATTCCCTCCTTTGCTAAGCTCATTTGTTGTTTATAGCAAACATTTAGCCAGTATATCTGTTCTATTTCTATTCACACAGTATGTTTATTTCCATGTTTTTTTAGGATAAATCGGGAAAATTGCTCAACAGAATATAAACAAGTAAAAGAAACTGAATGTCCAAAACTTTTTCTGAACTCAGAGTCACAGATGGCCTCTGGGAATGACTGAACACTCTGAAGAATAGAAGGGGAAAAAAAAAATTTGCTGTTCTCAGTCTTCTGCACCACTACAGAAAGGCCCTTATCCTGATAGATTTTCCAAAGCTTCTTTCCTTATTTTTTTTTAAATGAAAATACATTAGAAAAATACAGCCAAACACTCAGAATGAATCTCTCCATTAGTTTTCGCTATAGAATATGAGTGTATAGAATGTAAACGTAAGGAATACACGTCTTGGGGGTGGTGACGTCTGTGCTTTCTACTTTGTATATATGACTGCCACATTTCAAAAAGTCCTGTCCATGCCAATAAAACAAAAATAAACAGAAATACAAAAAGAGAAATAAAATATAGTACTTTGAGACAAAGTACAATAATACTCAATTCCCTTTTTTGAATTGATAAGTCCCATAGGCTGTCTCAATTTATTTTTATCCAATAAAAAGAGGAATATATTTTATATATATTATATTTTACGTACAGGTTTTTTTTTACTTTTTTAAATTCAATAAAAAGAAGATTTTTTTCAATCAAAGAGGAAAAACTACTTTTTCCAGTGTTATCCATCCTGTAGGTAAAGTCGTTGCTTTTTGGAGTGGAGGGTGAGGAGGAGTTGAGATGATTAGGAAGAAGGGAACATATACTGAAGGTGAACCCCATAGTTAGCCATAGTAGAAAAGGGCATAACAGAGAAAAGCATGATGTATTTTCCTTCATCTAGTGGAAAACTGTAACTTTTTCCCTTCACTTCTGGCAAACATCTTTCATTCTGTGGTGTATTTCATTCAAATGCCACACTATTCCAGGAAAATACGTTTCATGATGTTTTAAACTAAACTCTTTTTTTTTTTTTTTTTTGAAAAAGCAGCATTCTTTGCTAGAAATTTCTTCTCTAGAAGCATAAGTACATTTTGAAAAACTTGCTAGGAAAGCATGGAGTTTTAGATCTTATAGCTCTATTTGGAAGACCAAATTGTCTTACTCTGTTCATTTTTACATTGTTGATAGATTGTAATTGAAAATTGCCTTTGAAATTAGAGATCTGAATATTTTTGTACATGTAATGGTTTCTTTCATCCCAGTTGTTTTAGGAATCATATTACTCCATGGGCTAGTTTTCTTCAGCAACTTGAGTTAATATGCAGTTTAGTTAAAAACTAGTCAGTTAAATATCAATTCAGAGCCAGAGTTTCCAGAAAAAAAAATCCAAAGCTAAGGTATTATCAAATACAAACATCCCTAAATAAATTATCTCTTTTTGTATTACTTTTCCACGTCCAGTATGACTCAATTCCAGGCAAAGTTCTGGTATCTTAAAACTAGTGCAGGTGAAATGATGTGACTGATCTTTCAAAAACATACAAATTTTTTATTTGGGCAGTTTAGTTGACATACATTGTCCACAGAACAGATATTTGAACTAAATCTCTAGGAATAAATTTTTTTCCTGTATTTCTCTTTCATGCATATTTTATACTGTGGAGATAAAGAGGGTGGCATCCTAATAAAGGTTATTTTAACCTTCGGCAGTGATTCTTTTTTAACACTGTCATTACATAGGATCAGAAAATTGGGAAAACTGAGCATGACTGTTCTTTTGACCGTTAAAACAAAACAAGGTTTCAAGCTGAAAGAAGAGTAGAGTATCATCTGGAATCCAAAGAAACATCACAGTAATAAATTGACCCCAAGAGATTTTAAAGACATAAGAAAGCTGGTTAATTATTAGAGTACATTCTTGTAGGAAAGTAAAACACAAAAGACAGGCATATTTGCATAGCTGTCAATGGAACCTTCTTATAAGCAGGCAATTACTGAAAAATCACAACATTTTCTAATAAAAATATTCTGGAGAATTTTACTGCAAACTGTCTTCTCCAAATGACATTTTTCTCCAAACTGTTTAATAAGCTCAATAACTCTTTTATTCAAATGTATATATATGCACACACATATGCGCAAACACATATAAAATATATATGTATTTGTATTTATATATGTATACATAAAGCATATACCTACACATACATATTTGTGATTTCTCTCTCTATATATAGGACTGAAATTATAAAATAGTGGATATAGGAATGTGCAAAAGTAAATGTATAAAGAAAATCTCAATGATCCTAAAGGTTTTCTTCCACAAAAGTTGGAGTGTATTTACATACTTTTCATATCTCTGAATCTTACTGTAGTCTACCAAAGCCACTCATGACCCACATACTGCTTTTCTAAATATAAGCGGATTTTTTTCCCCCTTAGGCCTGATAGTATTTTAAAGGACACACAAAGGGTCAGAAGCTAACTTCTACATCCTGTTTAGAATACAAATATATAAAGTACAGATGAGTAAAGGCCTAACCTCAGTTTAAGAGTTTAGACATGGTTAAAGTAAGCATCAGAAAAGTCTAGATGTTTCAAAAATATTTTAACATTTCTATTCGCATCCCCCATTTTTCAAACCCCAGTCAACTTCTGACACATTCAGAACGCCCCTGTAGGCTGATGGTTCTCAGATCTCGGACACAATCTTCCCTCACAAAAATGCCCAAAATCTTCAGGTTTTCCTCTCTTTGATTCTGCCACACTATACAAACTTCAACTAAAACTTCTATGGACTCCAGTTATGGACTTCAGCTGGTATGTCTCTAAAATCATTTTCCCAAGTCATTCTACCTTTGTAAAAACAAACAAATAAAAAGCCAAAACTGACAAAAGGTAAACAATTAAAAAAAAAAATCCTAACCAAATCCCACACTTCTTAAATATCATATATTCAAAGAATATTAATTTTCAAAGAAAGATAAAGAATTCTATCCATAAGAATTGATATTTAATTACAATACTATCTACATCAATATCCCCTTCCCAAAGAGCACAGAAATTGATACTGATATATTGAACACACCCTTAGTGCAAAGAAGTCTAACCACTTTATTAAGAGCGTGACTTAAAATTCTTAACTTTTAAGAAACACTGTTGCACATGCTCTTAAAAGTTATATCCTGTTATGGATTACCTAGGCCTCATACTATCTCATCTCATATATAAAGAGATATGTGAGATGATAATCTACTTAAGAGTGAAGATTACAATGAATCCAGATAAAGGTTACATTGGAATTCTGAGAATTGAGGGTAGATTACTGACGGAAGGAGATTAATGACACAGTAGCTTTAGCTTTTACAAAACTGAAATACAAATAAATGGCAACAGACAGAATTGAAAAAAACAACTCCACAACACAGTGTTTCTTTCCTTTGACAACTGAAACACTAAGAAGAAAATAGAAGAAAACTGAAATATGAAAACATTCATTTCAGAAATCAATCATTGGACAAGTCATGGAAAGAGAGTACCTGAAATTTATAAACAGACATCACTAAATCCTTTTTCAATGGAAATCAGTGTAGGAGCATATGCTAAGTAACAGACTTTTAAGTAGATCCTTAAAATAAACAAACTATACTTAATCTAAAATGTCAGTTTTAACTCAAGCAGTCAACTAACCAACCAACCAACCAAACCAAAACAAACAAACAAAAAAAGAACTTGGGAATATTATATTCAATAAATTTAGAATTGTTAGCTCAGATTCTCAAGAACTCAGATGCTGAGAAAAACTGATAGGTTTGTTACTACTTGCACTTACAATGATACGATTAGAAATACTATCCTATGAAACTAATTAGTGTAAACTTGTATAGCATTTTTTTTAATACTTTTTTCCTGTGCTTGGTCTGTTTCTTTAAAGATGCTGAGAAAAACTGATAGGTTTGTTACTACTTGCACTTACAATGATACGATTAGAAATACTATCCTATGAAACTAATTAGTGTAAACTTGCATAGCATTTTTTTTTAATACTTTTTTTCCTGTGCTTGGTCTGTTTCTTTAAAGATGCTTGACTTTGTCTTCAGAGAAATAAGATTGATTAGTATACTTAATTAGTGACATTACAGTACTTTGACATGGCTTTTGGCTGAACACAGATTCCAAATAGTATCTTTAGTATCATGGATCTATTAGTTGGTTTTCCTCTGTAAAGCATTAGATTTGGCTACTTGAACAAGAGGTAGATAGAGACAAACTCTGCAGACAGTTTTAGTTAAACATTGAAAACACTTCAGTTGGCATTACAGAACCGAGCCAGAGGACACAGCACATCCTACACTAGGTATGAAGGAACTGAGATATGAGCAATGACTACAATGTCCAACATTCAGGTTTCTGTTTTATCACACACTGACTCCACAACAACTTACTTCCAAGTCTTTGATCTCTATATATTAGAAAATAGAAAACAACATTTTATTATTTTAGATAAGCATCATCACTGAAAAAGCTACAAAAAAACTAGCTACAAAATTTAGGCATTATCATTGCCTAATATATCAAATGAGGTTACAGACTTACAATAATGTGCCATTCATTAATTTGGCAGCTGACAAGCAAATTTGTATCAAGAGGCTGCTGGTACACATCCAATTACATAGTTGTTCTCTTAATATGCTACTTAGAATAGAGTTTTCCTTCTGTTTCAGAGAGAAGGTGTACCCGAAGAAATTTCCATCATACACTTTTTTGTTTTGCTACAACATTCTAACTTCATAATCAAGTCTAATTAAAAAAAAAAAAATGTTCTTTGCAGCATAAAACATAAAAAAGTTTGATCCTAATCTGACATTTTTAAGCCATTACAACAGTTAGACATGCATAAAGGTGTCAAGATATAAGAACTGTTATGGAGATCTAATCCAGAGGCTGCACTTATTTCCTAATGTTAGAAAGAAAACACCAATCACTGTCACATGCCTGCAATCAAAAGTTCATGGGCTAAGAGAAACTACATTTGAAGATTATCTGAAAAGAACCAAAATATATAGCAGTTATTCAATATTAACATGTGCTAAGAATGCTAAAGATGAAATATATATTATATAATATATATATACATAATCTAAAATTGTTGCCTAATGTGCTGTTTAATTTTCGAGGGTCATTAAATATAAGCTAGCTTCTAAACCTCTATCACAAAAAAAAAAAAAAAAGGAAACTGGGATATGAGTCTGCATATAAAGGCATCTGTATACTCTACACACATATCCATCTATATACTCATAGATGACTGCTACGCAGCTGCTATGGGAAGGCAAGCAAAAACAATTAGGAAAGACTATGTGGCCTAGTATGAATAACTCAAAATGTCATGAATTTCAAGGAGACTGGAATAAAAAAAATCTAGACAATTGGTCTTGGAAGAATAACAACCCTTTGTCTTAGGCAACACCATCTTTGATGAAGGAAGCTGTGATGGATTTCATTTTAGTTTGGTTGCAATTTGCATAGTTACATTTTTAAAGGACATAACTAGACAGCAAAAGGCTCCTTCACATTGATACAAGTTTTAGTCGTCTGGAGAGAACAAAAGACTCCCTAGAGTCTAGGGCTCCCTAGCCCTAGAAACAGCTTTCAAGATAGCAGGATAACTCCATCAGAGAGAGAGAGACCTCTGCAAGAGCACAGCAGAGAATGTTGAGAAGAGCAGAGACTACAGAAGCAGCCAGCCTCTGGCTGAGAAGAATGATGGAAGGACTTCCCCCAAAAATTTTCTGAAATTCAGAAGTCACTAAATTAAGTAAAGAGTCACATTGCAAGGGCAAACTACTTGTTCCTGCTTTATCTCAATTTGAACTGTCTCTGTTTTAAAGCATATTCTGTTTTAGTGTATAACTGTTATAAAAGCTTACTCTGAAAGGTAAAAAAGGCAGTATTCCTTTTTTTTTTTTTTTTTTTTTTTTTTTTTTTTTTTTTTTTAGATATTTCCTTTTAAAAAGCTGCAAGGAGCCTTAAAATGCTGCTCAATTTGGTTATAAAGAAATAACTTCCAGAATATGACCCATTAATGAGTCAAGTGAATTGATAAATCCTCCAGTGGATATACATCTAAAGTCACTATAGTGATATCTGCTAGATGAGCACCTGTTAAGCATCACAGGTACACTAATGCGGAACGCCTCCTATAAGCACTGAAATGAAATAAACTGTTAAAATTTACAGTAAACATTATGTCTACTTCAGGTTTTACCAGGTACCTGAGTATCTTCCACTTTCTCTATAATCATTACTTCACTTGGCAGACACAAACTTAGATGTCAAACGCTATGAATTTTACTTCATAAAAGAACAAGCCACAAGGTAGGAGGCCTGACAGGTCATCATCTACTTCAAATACTTTCTATTAAGTCTTGAAAGCTGTATCTGTGCAAACTGTTGTGAACTTTTCTAAACCAATTTAAGCTAAATGCAAAAATTTTGATTTTGAAAAAGACAACATTTACATTCTCTGACATATAATCATCAGCATTGTTATGTATCTTGATGAGAATAAGATCTATGCCCATATGCCAACTCATTGTTTTAACTCAATAATTTATTCCATGTCTCTATCTCTGAGCAGAAAATTATCTTTAAAAGAGATTCCACTCAGCGGGCTCAGCTTTGTGTCATTTGTGAATTCAGCCATTTTGCACTGGATACATGTCTTATTCTTATCAAGTAAATGCAAATACTAGTGGATACATAGAACAGAAAGTGTTGTGTCAAGCCAATGTGTTACTAGCTTTTGTCCACTAGAGGTAAAGTGAGCTTTCCCTTGTAGCCCATTTGCTACATGGATGGACTACTGATGAAAGGGTATCTTAAGATCAGCCTTCTGGAGCAGAGAGGCTGGAATTCTCCAAAGTCCACATGAAAGACATAAAATGAATATGAATACCAGGCTCATACTTTCTGAGACATCTGTTGGCCAGATATTTCATCTCATCTGGGATAGCCTGTTAGACATTTTATGATACAACAGACTATACACTACTGCCATTAATTGCCTTTGAATGTCTTGGCAATGCATGGAAGCTCATGTGAACACTAGGAGATATCAGTAAACTGTTCAGGTTAAATGATTATTATTCACACTATTGCAAGCTCGCTACAGGCATTTTCCCCAGATTAGTCATAGACAATCCATTTTTCACATGATATGATGCAAGAAATTTGAATGAATAATATATATTGCTGCTAAAAAAAAAAAAAAAAAAAGAAAAGAAAAAGGGAAAAGGCGACAGTTTTTCCCATGATATTTAACAGTCTTACTTTCCATGAAGCACCAAGTTTACTGAGGTTACAATGAAGATTTGAATGTTATTTAACGATGATGAAGAATTGAAGTTATTTAACAAAGTCTGGTTCCTAAGAGTATATATGAGTATATGACTTACTGCACTGTGATATTTGAAAATTGTTTTAATAGACACCAGGATGCTAGTGATTTTGCAAAATATTAAATAATACTGAATGAAATCATAATGAGTGAATTTTTGCGCAATACTGTTATAAAAGTAAGGGTGACATTACGAGGAGAGTATACTGTTCTAAACCTTTTGAAATGATTTTGTAGGTTCATACTGGTCTGAGATAAGGAAAGGTTTTTCTGCGCTTCTCTCTTACTTATTCCATCAGCAGTGAAATCTGCTTTTCAAAATGGTGTCCAGATCTTTTTCTCTTCCTTCACACCCCAGCATATGGGACCTCTTAGACCAGCAATATGCACTCCTTCCTACATGCTTGTTTGAGGCCAGCAGACAGCCACTGATACCATGTGTCACTATTTGGCTGAGCTTCAGCACTTTGCTGTAAAATGCTGAGGCCCTAAAAGGAGAGGAAGTACAGACTCTTCTGAGCTTTTCCTGCTTGTCCCTGCTGAAGTAGGAAGTCTGTGCGATTCTGTATTGCCCAGGTCTGGGGAATGAAAGAAAAGATTTGTGGTAACACCAGATGGTGCTACAGTGCAAATCCCTCTAAAATGACCTGGTGTTTTGCCTGCTCTGCTGTCCTCTTCTCCCTGGTCTCAGGCCCACCTGTCCAAATGCAATGGTTTTGCAGAGAGCTAGACAGAACAAAATTACTCAATTTCAATTGAACAATTAAAATATATATATATATGGGATTATTGGGGCAGGACAGAGTGAAATAAGCATAGTTCAGTTGAACTACAGTAGAGAACTACTCGCCCATTGCTGAATAATTCAAAGCAGGGTATTTTCCGTCTTTAATACATAAGAACAGATATTTCCTTCCTACATGAAAAATAAATCCTTCAACTTTCTGCTTTTTATTATTTTAGAAAGAAGCCAGAGATCAGAGATCATCAGCTAATGAAACTTCTCTATATTGCATATATTTTTAAAATAAAAAAAAAAAATCTAAAATTTAAGCCAGATCTCTGTTTACACACATAGAACATTTCTCATCTACTAAACGATTCTTGGGATTTTTGCCCCAAACATTTCACATGCTCGTACAATCCGATGGCAATTCTGAAAACCTATCTCAAAAGAGCTGCTCGAGGACAGAAGAAAAAATCAAATACTATTCCAGTTCTTTGGCATATATACTGCCCTGCTCCAACTAGCAACATATTTGCTTTTGATAACTTTCTATGAGATATATAAGTATGTGATCTCTGGCTACACGGGGTCTCAGCTTGCCAGTAGTATGGATATCACATCAATCCCTTTTGCAGAACTGCAATGGAATGTTGACAAATGGCTCTTGAAAGGATGCAGCAGCTGAATAAGCACATCACTATTTATAGACAAACATTCATTAATTTTTTTAAAAAAAGTCTCAATCATATCAACATAGGACTCCACTGGCCACACTGCTAACTGTTTACTTTAATCTACATGAAATCATAAAAAAAGAGATGGTAATGCATGTGAACAATTAGAGAGAGCAATACTCCAAGCAAATACATAAGGTGAGTCATCAACATCTGACTTACTGTTCATACTGAGTCTAGAATTAGGCAGGCCGTCTCTTTTGAGGGTATAAGGAGCAAAGCTACTCTAAAGATTTTTTTGCTTGCTTACTGAAGCACAATTAGGAGATTGATCCAGTAGACACTTTTGGTTTTTACTTAATTATCAATCAGGCGCCTGTTTTTATTTCTTAAAGTAGATTTTTCTGCCTCAATTTCAATCCTTTGAAACCTAAAGGACTCTATTAACTCCTCATAACTTGTAAAAATTACCAGCAGTCCTTACTGGATTTTTTGGATCACAGACTTTTAAAATTTGTTTCTTTCATGTTTTACTATACTTCATTCATTATTTATCCCCATACTCAGACTTAGGATTTTTTAATCTATAAGATAAATAAAGAACTCAACATAAGCATATATTTTGCAATACTAAGCCTCAGCTTATTTTTTCTTTATTGTCCTCATTTTCTCATATAAATAAACAAAATATATCTAAGGTTTATCCACCACTAGCATATCTCATGATCTTTTACCTAAGCATTATTTTGTGATACTTAAGAATCCACTTAAGCAATACTTAAGAAAATTCCTGATAATGGTCTGCAAGAGTCAGAACAAAAGTTTTTAGATTTTGTAATGTTTGAAAACTACTTTATTATGTTTTCTGAGTTAGATATCACAATCTGTACTATTAAAATACTTTTTTAAAAAAAGACTCTTTATTCCCATTTGTTTGACCTCCAACTGTAGAAATAAATGGAGTTCTATGGTAGGTGTGACATTAATAGCACAGGAACTACCAGAGCACCTCAAAGAGCAAGAATTAATTAATCCATGACAAATACATTCAAATAAATTATATATACCAAATGCTTCTTTATCTTTAGACATCCAACATGTAATTCTAATCTTGGTACTCCTTTCATTTTCTTTTATTTCAGCACTTAGTGATTGCTTTAAAATATATTTTTTTTACATGAATTTTTTATGCTAATGACTGTGCTTACTTCATGAAATGTGTAATCATCCATAGTTATCTCTTCATAGTCATCCTCCACTTCATCACTTTTAACAGCTGCAAGAGCACTGGCCAGTTTCTTTCGCAAAAGAAAGCCCTTCCAGAATGCCTAAACAAAAAATTTAAAGCATGTTATACAAAGCCATAGATCAAACCCAAATCCAGATTCTCTATGTTATCCCATTAGGAAGATAAAACATCTTGGGCCTTGGTTTAATAGCTCAATGATCTGTTTTTTGAACTTTATGTGACATTTAAAACTACAAGACAAATTAAATGCCAGCATATGTCTAAAGCTTAGAGTACTCAGGAGGCTCTCCACAAGTAAGCAGAAAGGAATCCTGCAACTCCCTCAACTACAAACCTGGGTCAACTAATTAATTATTTGACAATTCCTTCAGGGACTATTAAAAACTGAAAAGAAAGACTACATAAGAAAAAACTGAGTGTTAACTTTCAAATTACTGAGAATAAAAATACACTTGCACTAGGTGTCTTAGAGTTTACAAGTAGCAATTCCTGGAAACATATCATGCACTCTTTCTTAATCGTCTCAGATTTTTGTTTAAAAATATATCACTAGTAAGCATAATTTTATGCAAGAAAAAAAATTACAAAAATAGCACAAAGAAGGGCTAGAAAAAGAAATGTTTTATAAAAACATAATTGCCAGGCATTAGAATCAGTTCTAGCCACACACTTCAGAGACCAGAATGACATTGATGGAACTATGAAAACTAAATTCAAGACAGCAATACATCCACAAAATCACTGTTTGATATTAATTAGGCTTCAAGATCTATATGAGCGATGTATATGACTGTATAATTTTTAAATTATTGACAATATCACTGTTTTTACACACACAATTCTCTCATTTGCTTTTCATTGTTTACAGTTTGTTTTTTATGTTCAGATCTTCAGAATGACCCAGATAAAATATCTCAATATTACTGAGTGAGCAAATGACAAATAACAAATACAATTAGTTGTTTACAAATGCAAAGGAGAAAAAGAATCTTAAAGGTATATGCAGAAGCATAAACTGTTAAATCAGTTATACATAGTTATCACAGATCTCTGAAAAGACTAGGTCAGTGCTTGATCATGATTGAAATACAGTTAATGTACATTGATAATTGTACATTAGCAATTTTAGGAATGGAAATAAGATGAAAACATAATCTCAGTATATAAATTCATGATATGCACAGCTCTGAAATTCAATTATTACTACTTTAAAAAAGGAGATAATAGAATGAGGTAAAGGTGCAGAGAGGGACAAAAAAAAACAGATAATGAGAAGTAACATGTGAAAAGAGATTAAGTTACTAAATTCTTTTATTAAAAAAAAGATATATCTAAGAGTGTATATGAGGGACCTGTAATACATGTAGAAAACAAATACTGAAAGATTATTTTCACACAAACTCTGGAAATCATCAGAAGGTCTGTAACAGAGGAAGCATTTTTTAATTCACTTTATAAATTTGTGGAACTTATCACTTTCATATGTGGTAGAGGCCAAAAGTACAAATAGGTTCAAAAAGGGACTAAATAAATGTACAGAGAACAACAGTGATTTTACTACCTTTTTATTTACACACAGAAACACTTCAGAAACAAATTTATGCTCTGGCTCCTAAATCATTGACTGATATAAGCTGAAAAAAAGTATATTAGAGAAAAATTCTACAGTCTTCTATTTTTAGTATGTATATTTACTAAGCATTTTACTAATGGCCATTTGTTGAATGCAGATTACCGAGTTACATAGATTTTTTTTCATCTGAAAGCAGAACTGATGCTTCTAAATCACTCTGGCACTATTGACACTTTTATCAAAGACTTATAATTTTGATTATTTTAATTAAACCCTGGTGATTTTAGATTTTAAGTTACTTATTCGCTTCAAAATGTAAACATTTTTGCACCTTTGTAGATATTTTGCAGCTTTGTTTGTAAATGCTCTATCTATTTGCCAATGAAACAAGGCCAAAGCATGGACATGAGTTTTGACATGAAAAAATTGTTTCTGTTTAACTGTTATCCCTGTATCTACCATGGATAGCGTAGGAGACCCTAGGCTAGGGCCTGTTTCTAAAGCTGTATGAATAAAGCTATCCTCTTTGGGGTACATGGGTAGAAAAAGAGAGACATGGATGCGCAGGATGGTGGGGATGAGAAGAGAGCTGTACAGATACAAGCTATGAGGTACAGCTTATTCTGACAGTTTAATAGCATAGACATTCCCCAGCAATAACATGAGCACAATGCACTTTATGTCTGTAAGATTAGAATTAATTTTATAATTAGTACATATAAATTATAGCTTACAATTAAAATGTATAACTTTATAATTATAACTAATTAGAATTAGTTAGAATTAATTAGAATTAAATCAAGCAAAACTAATTCAGGGCAATTTCTGATATAAAAGGAAAACTGTTTTTATGCTTCTAAAAAACTTCTTGAGCAAAATATTCTCTTTTAGAAACATCAGACATAGAGATTAAATAAATACAATTAAATTTTATCCATTTATTAATAAAAACATAAAAAATAGAGAGACTACTTGCAAGTTCACATAACTAATAAGATTTTTTTTCTTATTAAATCTTAAAAATAAGCAAACCAACCTGGATTAGTGTGGCAGCTTCATGCTTCTTTCTTGAAGCATCTGTAAACTGATCGTTCTCTGTTTTGGTGCTGCCAGTCTTCTTGGAATGGTGCTTTCTCCAAATGGACTGAATCACTGATGCTGCCATATGCAGCCTAGTAGTGAGATAAGGACCTTTATAAATAACACTATTTTGCCAGTAAAATTGGATTATTTTAGCTGCCAGACTAAAGAAGAAACTCTTTAGAAAATAATTTTTTTCTATGAAACTTTTAATTTCCATATACTGACTCTCAGTTTCCTGAGAGGTAACAACGAATTTTGTGGTTTTCCTGAATAGGACATTTTATAAAAAAATATTGTTGTCTAAAGTACAGACTAGGAACTACTGCCCATCCATCATAGTTCTAAAGAAAATGAAGAAATGAGCTTTCCATGCTTGATCCTCATAGGGTACTCGAGATATGTGCATATTTATGAAACTTGAAACTGAATTCTTACAAAAGAGTCAAAACTGAACTTTTCTATCGTCAGGGCAAGAGTTTCAGCTTTTATTCTCCCTGACTGTAACTCCAGAACCATATGAACCAGCAGCACTATATTCTAAGGACGAAATAGAGCAGTCTGCCTTGTGGAGGAGAACATATGGGGGCACTGATCAAGTTGAACTGGCCCTTCACCTCTGCCTGTACGGGTAAGGAGCGGGCTGAGGCATGTTGGGGGAGTGCCAAGGGCAGGGCACATGGTTAGCTCTTCACTCATCATCATCTTCACTCCGCGGCAGGAGCCTGGCCTAAGGTCAGGGAAGTGGCAGGGTAGATGGGAATAGCTTTTCCGTCCTACCTTCTAAACCACACTCACTGTAAATTCAGCTCTGATGAATTCGAAATCTCTGATGAAAAGCACTGCAAAAATCTTACATTGGCCTGTGATTTAAACTCTCCCCAAATTCCTCCTAATATTGTATGTTATGTGACCGTTTGTAAATTGGTGTTATGACTGCATTGTGAAAAAGAAAGGAGAAATTAGCAAATCATGGGAAAATGTTAGTATTCTCTCATTACAGAGGTTTTTCTTAGATCTAATTCCTTATACATATTTATTCTAATATGGTTAATGCCTTTCCATATAATCTAGTTGAACGCAATCTGATGTCTGTATCTTACTTTTTTGTATTAGTATCAAAATGCTGGAGATTTCTTTCCATATTACTTGTTGCAACTGACTGTTGCAATGAGAATTGGGCCGACTTGTTAGCGGTGTCTTTGCTCTCGCCATCGTAACTAATGCAGGATTCAGTGCTTTCCTGCTTTGTTCTGTGATGTTCTTTATTTTCCTTTTGGTGCTCAGGTATGGAGGAGTTAATGAATGTGGCCTGAATACGGTCAGTAGCAATCCATCTTTCAGAAGAATCCAACAAGATCTGTTTATTTTCCGTCGCACCCATGATAAAGAGGTTATTTTCCTGTAGGCAGCCAGTGGATGTTTGTTTTAAATGATTTTGCAGTGCTTCTGGTCCATCTCTGTCAGTAATACTTAGTTCACCACACTCATGTGCACGTCGATGTTTGATACTAAGTTTCATCAGCTGATTAAAGTACCAGCATTGTCTCTGTGCATCATCAATGGAAGAGGCAATTCTGAAGAAAGAAAATAATGCGATTTCATGGGTTTTAGACTGTAAAAAAAAATCTTTAATTCTATTATGAAAATTTTTTTTATTATATTATAAAAATTCTTAAATTCTATTATTTCCTGATATACCCTATATTTTTAAGTAGCCTTACAAATGTTCATATCCTTAACATAGTGAACAGTAATTACTCTGACTGAAAACCAATCTATTGCGTTTATAAATCTTGATCACTTTTTTCCTATTTTTGTAGTATCTCAACTATACTAATATATATTGGATTAATTATTTTACTCTATTAATTTCTTTTTCAGTCTTTTTGGAATATGCATAGAGTATGCATTTCAGTGTTATTTTTGTGTGTGGTTAGAGGCATAAGTAGCCACAGATTTTAAAGGATTTGAAGTAATTTTCTTTTAAATCAGGTCATAGTCTTAATAACCTTATTTAATTTAGGAACTAGGAAAGTTAATATAAAAATAATAGCAATTCTTAAATTTAGATCAGAACTACAAAAACAAAACCCAAGCTTAGATTCTAAACAAGAAACCACAATCCCTAGAGAGAATTTAGGATAACAGAAACTTTTATAAAGTAAATATTTTTAATAATGTAAGAAAAAGTGCTAGACTGATTTTCTATGGAAAATTAGAACTCTGCATTTTTTTTCCTCCAACTAACAGCAGTTTACTGTTAATTAGTCATTTATTCAGTGGAGTTCCTGTTGGTATTTGTTCACTTTGACTTGCAGTTTTAAATCTACTAAGCTGTATTAGCCTGGTAGAGCGATAAAATGGAGTAACAGAAGCATATGGACCACCTGATTTCCCTTCTGATTGTTAAAAAGAGCCTAGCGATGTTAACCTATGAAATCTGGCTCTCATTAGTTCTTAGTGTTACACCATCTAAATGACAAGGAGATGTAAGAGCAAACATGAACTAATTGTTACAGATAGCGAAGGGTGTCTGCATTTAGGTAGTGTTTATCCATGTTATTAGGTAGCAGATGCTTTTGAAAGTAGGAAAACATTTTCCTTTGATAGTATAGATAGATCCAGAGATCTTGCACCTGGAGCTATTTTCCAAGAAGCATAAAGCCAATTTTAGGTCAGTGGTGCAAGAGAAAAAGCAGAAACAAGATGGATTCTCTTGAGGATCTGAAAAAAAATCACATTCTAAATATATTGTTTAAATAACAGAATTTTCCTTGTGTTCATCATTCTCAAAAAGCAAAGCTTTTATAATGTTTATTGTGGAAACAAATCCTTACTTGTAAAACAATATTCTTTAGTGATGTTCAATTAAAAAAAAAAATTAAAGAAAAAAAACCCACAAAACAACCTATCAATTAAATCAAATTCTTTGTCTTTTTTTTTTAAAAAAAAAAAAAAAAAGACTCTTTTAAAGCTTTTGCTACTGCAAGATTTCCTTTTCAGAATTTAAGTTATTATAAATTGGTTTTCTGCCTTTCAGAGATTTTGTAATATTATAGATGAAAGGGTCTGGTCACACTCCCTCTTCTGGGATTGCTTCTGGTTAAGACAGAGATGAAACTTTATGAGTTGGCATCTAGACAAAACAAGAAATGGGATGCTCCTGATGGAAGCACTAGAGTCTATCCTGCCTGACTGCTTGCTATGCAGTGTAAGGCAGTCACATATGGCAGTTCTGCTACAGCCAAGGTTTTATGGCTTCCAGCTTTGGAAGCTGGAATAGCTACCTACAGTCTCATTTTGATTTTAACACAGAAAGCATTTTTACTCTCTATGCAAATTTTTGGCACAAATGGAGAGGGTGTGAAATTCCCCCTAATTCTCTCTTTTAGCAATAGAGGAAAAAGGATAATAAGTAAGAAAAGGAAGAGACTGGACTTTTAGAGCAAGGTACAACTGTGTTACAATAGCTGCCCTGCTGCTACCTACAGACCAAGGTCCCACTTTCAGAAAAAATACTGCAAACATACCTATCCCCAGGTTTATCTAGTTCTTGGAGGATATATACAAGCAATAGATTTCAATTATAAGCTATTTGAATTTACCAGTAATGACTCCAGTCTCATCATCCATCCACCAGAAGCATCCATCAATAGCTTCTTGAAAAAGCTAGACTAAGTGCTGCCTGGTTTCACATGTCATGTTTGGGAAGAGGAGGGGAAAACATCAAGTCATAGATAGGAAGTCTGAACACTCATAGCATTGGAAGTTTGCTAATAACACATTTAGTATAATATTTCCTCTCCCACACATGCAGTGAGTGCTGATATATTGAAAGACCATTGTAGGAATGAATGATAAAATACATGGGTATGTGACATATGCACCTTCTTAGAGCATTTTAAAATGGTTTCATTGTAGTGTTTTCGTAGTTCAGACAAATGTGTCCATAACATATTTTTGAACATATAAAAAAGAGGAATTGGGCATGAAAAAATAGCCTATTTCTCATGTAAAGCAAAACTGTACTTTTTTCCATCTTCTTGGAAATCATAGCTTGTCAGCCTAACAAGAAAGGAGTTCACCCTGGAACAGCAAACAGACTATGCCCCTCTTATCCCTTAACGGAAAACAATCTTTGCCAGAGAAGCTCAAATAAGAAATAATATCTCATATCTGAGCACATGTTCAATGTGAGAATATTTCAGTTCTGCATCAATATTTGCTGATGCTAATACTGATTGAGAATTTTGTCTATAATGTATCATAAACAAGATTTTACTCCCATCTGTTTCAGTGCTAGCTTAATACACAGCTTAATATTATGTTTATCATATCACTGCCTTACTGTGATTCTTCTATGTCAACTAATTAAAAAATTAGGTCATTTCTTTCTAGTTAGCATTCAATTGTCTGTAAGAGGAATGTGGAAATTCTTATATATGATTTAAGTCGTGTACACATTTTTTAAAGTGTGTTTTTTTTGTTGTAATTGCATGGTAAAATCTAGTTTGTTTTAGGGGACACTTACATAAACACCATTTCTGATGTTCCCATACAAGTTACAAAAGTCCTTTACAACTACTTGGAGGTGGTTAGTTTACACTTTTTCTACTGCAATGCCATTTTACAAGATTACTGTCATTTTCAGTACATTACAAATTTAGTACTTATGAATTTCAACTTCCACTAGCCAAATACCTGCCTTTCTAATTACTGAAAGCAAATTATTGCCAGCAAACTGTTGTAAGAATTTAGTGTAAGAAAACTGCCTACAATATATCTGAAGATAATGTGACAAGGCATTTATTAGAATGAAGAAATGTAATTAAAAATAAATGTAATTCTTAAGCATGGTAAAAACAGTAACTCTGCAGGCAGAAATAGCACAGACAACTTATTTGAGTAGCAGTGGTGTATGAAACATGGATTAGAGAACCAAGCAGTGATTACTTTTGGCAGCTTACATACTTGAGGTCGTACCTACAGGGGCTCATAACTTAGCAAGATGTGAAGCAGACAGAAGTTTGCTCTATTTTCAGCCTGTTCTTAAGCAATGTCACATTAATTCAGTCAATTTGGATAAAGTATTGCAGTATGTATGCATAATAGCTGTGCTGTTAAAGTTTATATATGTACATGTTGTTTAGGGTTTCTTTTATGAACTGCAGTTTTCAATGTTTTTTAAATCATCCATAGAATGTATGTTTAGCCAAAATGAAATGTAGAGGGCTTTAACCAATAAGAAATGCACTTTAAAAATAATTTTCATATATGATACTTCAACCATGTCAAAATTACCAATTTAACAGTTGCTGTGAAAGAATTTTCAAAATCTTGTAAAAATTGGATATGAAAAATTGGTTACATTGATTATATTACTGTATGCCTGACTATCCAATAAGTTTTTTTTTTTTTTTTTTACCTATCTACTTGTCCATCTGGACTATGGCGAAATAAACCATTATATTCTGAGAACAGCATCTTGCTCTTGAACCAACTTTCTTAAAGAAATGCATGTGAAAGTGAGAATTTATTAAAGTTCTATCACAAATCTTATTCTAATTGAGCATTTTTAAATAATACTGCATTTTTAACAAAATAGGTCCTTAATTTTGGACATGACAAAATGATCTCTACTGTAAAGAGAGTATTTTAATAATTTTTTTTTTCTTTCTTCTCCTTTCTTCCTTTAAAAAAAATACAGCAAAAAATCCCACTACTTCAAATGGTAGACAGGTTAGAAAGTATCAGCTTCCCATCTGCAAACCAGAAGCCATGTATTATAGAACTAGATAAGATGCCTTCACAAGGTTTCAACAGAAAAACAGAGGAGTTCCATGAGTCACCTAGGCATTCTCTGTCACAGAAAGTACACCATCCATTCCAATCTAAATCTTAATCTATTTTCAAGGAAATCTAAGTTTTGTGAGTGATGAAGAATTTAAAGCAACTCAGTAATGCAGTTACTAAATAAGACAGTAAGACTTAATATCCCATAAAACCACATTTGTCTATCCCCATACATGGAAAGTAACATCCAGTTAGATTGTAGTAAGACACCGTAAATGCATTTACTTGTGTGTAAATACAAAATGGTGAGATTCTAAAAAAATGCAGGTACTTTTCCTTAATTAATACCTGGACTTTACCTGAACTAACAAAGGACAGTTAAATGTTATTAGAGTCAAATATTAGATGCTTCATGTGCTCTGGAAGAATATTCAGTACCACACAGATCCAAATTCTTTCCAAACATCAGCCAAAAAGTCAGATATTAAAGATAATGCAATATTGCGAGTTTGCTATGAAAACATTTGTGGACCTTGGCTTTTCTGCTGTTAATATTCAGAAGAGCTGTAATATTCTTTACAATGAGCTTATGGATTTATAATTTCTTTACTAACATAATCCATGTTTCTAGTGACAATCGAATTAAAATTCATAGAAAAAGCACAGAAAACTACCCTAAGTATATATCAATATATGTTTCTGAGGGCAATTTGCATTCATATTAATACATACCCCAAGTTGGCAGCCTTTTTCTTAAGTAGAACATTTTCTTCAATTTGAGATTGACAAAGTTCTAGAAAAGTTCTTGATTCTGATTCTTCGATTCTTTCCGTTTTGAATAAAGTATGATAATTTATGTTTTCACCATTAAGAAACTGTAAGCTATTAAGGACCTTACACAGGGAAGATCTTGGAAAAAAAAAAAAAAAGAAAGAGAAAGTTATTAGCTTTATGAAAAAGCACTATTAGCTTTATGAAAAAATCCTATATGAAATCTATTGCCAATTATAAAAATGCTACGATGGGAAAATGGCACAAAAACTGTTTGCACAATGGCTATTAGTTCCATATGTTCATAACCATTAAGAGTATTCACAAATATCTAATGCCTAAAAAAAATTATCTCAGTATATTCAAAAATACAAAGCTTAGTTCACTTCTTCATAAATAAATAAATAAGTAGCTATCAAAGCATTTCTTCTAATTATCCATAAGTCGTATTGAATCATCACCTGACTGGACTAAAGTATTACCAGTTCACTGAGCTGAGTGAGGTTCACTTCGGAAATATTAAGGTCAGGTTAGTGAAAGGGATAGCAGTAGAGATAACATATTAAGAAAAGCGCAACCATGGCCACCAGTATTAAAAAAACAAAACAAAACAAAACAAAACAAAATATGAAAGATAGAGCATTTTAAGAAATACTATTATTGAGGTTCTTTCAGGTTGTTGTGAAATATAGTCAGGTACTGTGACTTTGTTTCACGTATATCACATGTTAGTTCAACTTTGTTTAAAGTTGCAAGACTGCAAAAGAGTTAAGCAGTATGTCAACACTCAATAATTCCATTGAATTAATTTTAAATAACACACATGAATACTTATTGTTCCCTCAAGAGGGAACAATGTTTTAAAAATTGCTATTAAAAAATATAATGTGTTTTTCAAAATTTTAGAACCACCTGACTATTCCCCGCAGTAGTAAAAGACGATTATGTAGTTGAGACTGTAACATTAGGTTTAAAAATGACTGAATTAGAATATTCCAAAATGTGGCTTATTAAAATAGAATGTTACTTCATGCAAATATAAATCTTTCTGTCTTCACTGCCCATTACGGTAGAGATAACAATGAATGAAAGACATTCAGAGGAAAATTAAGGTTTTAGATAGACAGTCTCTGAACAAGAAAGGCATTACCAAAGCTGATATTGAATAGTGATACATTTTTTAAAAAGTGCCATATTATGTTGATTGATATTAACAGTCTTGTGTCTTAGAGCTATGGGATCTCAACAGTAGTTTTTCCAGCTGGATTTCTCCTGGTGAAGGGCTGAATCAATATTTCATTTAGTGAAAACTTCCTGGTGAATATTCTGTCACTTAAGAGGCTCTATTAATCATTATGGCATTGAAACACATTCCCCTAGGACTGCTCAGACTGATCCCAGGGTTTAATTTTTAAAAAGCAATTTCTTACTACTTTGCTTTTGTTGGTGTTATCGCTGGCTGGACATGAAAGAACAAAAACGATCGCGAAATTTTACAGCTAATTCCTTTGTTGGTATCAAGGGGTTATGTAAAGTTCACCAGAACACATTGCCTGAAGTTACACTCAATGCTGTATTCAGCAAATCCATATTCTATAGCTTTGCATACTTTAAATCCTCTAGATAAATGAATCTCTTGTTTAATCATAAAAGCTCTATTGGGTCAAACAATCTAAGGGATATCTAAGGTGTCAGTATATATACTTAAACTGGAATTCAGAAAGGCTTTCCCCTCCAGGTTACAAGTGAGCTAACAGTTCTGTAGAACAGTAGAAATTAAAGCAATGCAAATATGAACTGAATATATGGTCACTGTAATTTAATTTTATTCACAAAGTTATATTTCATAAACATATCAATACACTGAAATAAAATGTATATGTTTGTTTATAAAATTATCTTTTAAAAGGTTTTAAAAACATTTCTGATTAAAAAAATATATTTTTCCACCAAAATTCTTTTTTTTTCTTTTCAATTCTAGCACAACTATTCATTTCAGAGCTTGTGATGACTATGCCTCATTATACATAGGAAGTTTCCATTCTAGTTTTTATACATGTAATGATTTCTAGGACAGGTTCTTCAAATTTGAGTTATGTATGGTATATCACTGGAGGGGAAAGAATAGCACTAATTTTATGCCTGCATCTCTTGTAACCTTAAGAATACTTAACTTCTGTTGGAAATATAGATTTCTCAGAATAAAACTTAAACTTCAGCTACTAGAACAGAGCCAACCATTCATTTCTGCTGCTTCTTCTTCTATTGTATTTTTCCCTTTGAAGATGCTAAGCCAGGGATTCTTCTATACATTCACTATAGACACAAATGCACTACTGCTTTCCAAGTTACCATTGCAGCAAGTCTCTTAAGCAGAAGGTGGCTGAAGTGATGGATGGGACTAAACATGACAACCAAATACAACAAAGCAAAAAGAGCAACACTGTAAGAGGCTATGGATGGAGGGAGAGTAATTAGTGGTTCAAGAGTGCTCACTTAAGATAGCAATTAAACAACATAGAAAACTCACTAACTTACACAAAAGCTTGCAAATAAACATTCTAATTCCGTATAAGAATTACTGAATCTGATAGTGTATTTACCTCTGCATGAAATAATGCTGGCAGTATTTTCTTGAAGAAATACTATCTTTATTTTATAAAAATTGGAAGTAAAGTACACAGTAATTAAGTTTCACTAGAATCAAGAATAAACCCTCTTAGGCTAAACTTTAAATTATTATTTTAAAAATATAGTTTAGAAGCACTAGAAACATTGAAAACTCAGAGATATGACTAATTATATGAATGTATTACATATATCTTTGCATTTAAAAGTTAATCTTATAATCAATTATTCAAAAAATGTATTTAAAGAAATGAAAATGACTTTTGAAAAGCTTTTCTATGGTTATCAGTTGCTGGAATTATTAAAAAAGTGTTCTGCTGGCCTCTGACAAGGATTTCAGTAACTCAAACACATGTAAAACAGTAAACCTGCCAATTTAAATTTGTTCACCGTTTCAGAAGGAGAACAGAGATGAAGCAATATATATGCTGCAAAATTGCTGAGTGACAAATATCTGTACCAAATTAGCTCAGTAAATACTCATATTTGTAAATGGAACAGAAAATATTGAAATAAAATGTCCTTATTAATATTTTTAAATACATTAAATAAAAAAAAAAAGAGAGAGGGAGACTTAAAAATAATTGTATGCTATGGTTAAGATAACCTTTAAGGAGAACAATAATAAACTTGAGAGAAAACACAGCACACAGTTTTGACATATAGTCTTTTATTAGAGCAACAGATATTAGGCCAAACATCAAGATTTCTGTTAAAAAAAACCTAAACAAGAGTTCTTAGAAAATAAACATAATATACCTAAATCTATTTCTTCCAATTTGTTCTCTTCCAATTTGTGGTAGTGTTTGCATCACAATTCTTTTGTGCACATCTACATTGTTTTTTATTTTTTTAGAAGTGCCAAATTCTAATGTTTGCAAAATGTGCAAGCTAACGTTTGCTTGGCAAGGCAGAGACCAAGAAACTCGAGGAAATTCATAGTAGCCTTACTCATCAGAGTAAAGTATCAACTGCTTATTTATTGATCCCTTCACAGATTCTTCATTTCCATTTATTCTTCTAGATCAAGAATGAGATGAAAGTATATCACCACAAAATCACATTACAAACATAAGAGCTATAGATTAAAAAGAGAAACTGCAGAAGTAATTTTTTGTTGTTGTTTTAGTTTTTAACTAACTTATTTTCCTTAATTAAAAATCTTTGAACATAAAAGGTCTAGAAGATTCAGGTAAAAGTTTCTGATGGCAATTTTGCTCTGTGTTTCCATCATGACTCTGTGGATTTTTTTCTTCCATTTTTAATTTGCATGATTGTTGATAGAATTTTTTTGCATTAAGCTCCGGAACTGGAAATGCATAATGGGGAAAAAATTTTTGCAAAGGGGTTTTGAAACCATTAGACCTAACCGCTCAATTTTCACATGAGTCCTTGCACAACACATATATTTGAGTAAAGTTGATTCTGCACAAAGCAAAGAAACAAAAGATCTTTTATAGAAATATATATTTGCATAAATGCAGATGATGGAAAGTTCATATATATCTTATAAAATAATAGATTTTATGTAGTTTTAGATGCTGCTGGTGCATACTTTGCCTAGAGATCTCCAGAAAATGTACTTAATGTCAAAGTAATGTATTCATTTATGTGTTACTTCAAATTAACATCAAGTTCTGACATAGTCTGTGGTACATGGTGATATCTCTCCAGTTTCTCCTAGACAGCACATTTAAAGTAGTATAACATTAGCTGAAGAATGATTCTATACATTTATTTGGTGACACAATTTTGGACTAAAAATGTATGTTAGCAATATTCTTCTATTTAATAATTAACTAACTTAAGAAATACTTGCATACATTTAATTTTTTGGTCAATTTTCATTTTTCTACCTAGTAAATTAAAATTTTCTTACCTCCACATCGTTTCTTGGAGAAGTGGATTTCCACTGATTGACAACTCAGTTAGTTTATGGCAGCCATTTAACCATACAATTACACTTTTTAGGTCTGTATTGTATTAGAAAAATATATATATATCAAATTGAGTATGGATCATAACATTTATACTACATCTGCTTAAAATTTATATGCAAATGAAATTTACCCAAACCATGATGCAATTGTGCTATACTGTACTGCCACTGTTTATAACATCCATGTTTGAAAAATATCTGTATCTCTTCTATACTATATATTATGGATAATATTTGCATACAGAGACTCAACTAAGATTGTACTTTATTTAGAAAGTTCTTGGTTGGATGGGATTTGCTTTATCATTACAGAGATTTTTGTTTGTTTTTATACAACTTACCTGACAAGCGATTGTTTCTGATATCCAGTTTTTCCAGAGATACACATGAATTTAAAGTCGCAAGCTCAGTCAAACTAAAAGGAAAAAAGAATAAGCTTTCTCAATTAAAATAGCAGCAGTTCACAGTAGAATTGTTTGCAGTTATGGGAATTTATTCATTTATATAAGTAAATACTCATTTAGCTACCCAAGGTGCTACAATGAATTACAGAAATTCTTTCTATAACTTGAAAGCATTTCTTCATCTTCTAAGTAGAAATTACTCAGATTAATTTTTGTTACTTACTCACTAATGTTTTGTTTTCTTTGGCAAATTTTATTCTATTTTTCTTACATTTACTTCTAGGGATCTGTAAGGTTTACAGATGATTCAATTGTCTTTCCTTTAGGCATCAAAATTAGCACACCCTAACAACTCTCTCAATTTATTATTTATATTTATTTTTAAATATCATTTTCCTGTTTCCTCCATTTAAAATTTCTCCTAACTTTTGCTTTTTGTTCCTCTTCCCCACTCACATTACTTTCCTAGAGGCTAAAAATAAAATTGTGCCCCTTAGTCACAATTGAATTTCCTAACAGATCACGGCTGCATGGTCCTGTAATGCCTTTTTAATGTTTTCTCCATCTTACTACCTCTGTAACATGGTGTCAATTAGCTGCCAGATATAGAAATGCTCTTATTGCACATCAGAGCTTCCCTTACATAATAAATCAAGAAATCAGTGGAACACTATGACAAAATTCATATATATAGCTTTGGAAAGCACATATAAAGAAACTGAGATGACATTCATCTGGACATAAACCACACTGGATCATAAAGTATGTTATGGTAAAATGTACTAAAATTAATAGTATATGGTATTGTTGAAAGGTTTGTTTCCTTACAAACGTGCAGTTGGGTACCTAAGAATATGTTGAAATCATTCAGTGAGCTGCAATGCTGTTTCCAAATACTACCTTTTACATTAAAAATTTATTTTCTTCTACCTTAAATAAGAAAAGGGGAGGGGGAAAAAAAATCAAGACATAAAAAGCCAGTCTTCAAATGAATCTAGAATGCTTATATACAAACATATTACATCAACTAATTCACTTTCAGGTAACTTTTTCCATTTACAGTACAAGTCTTAAGAAGCATAAGAGAAGAATGGTGGCAATGTCTGTGGCTGTAACTTAATATTAATGGCAAGTGATATTCTTTGCAGTACGTAACTGACTTCGAAAGCTATAAAAAAAATTCTTATGGTCAAAAACGTGGCCATTTTATAAAATTAAGTCTATTCAATCAAACTTAAAATTGGTCAGAGCCAAAATTGCTTGTTTGCTGCTGTAATGTGTGACTATGTCTTGCTCTCCAACAGAGAAATGCCAACTGAGAGCCAGAGAGCTGGATTTAATTCTTGTTTACCAAATCTGAACCCAATTTTGATTGTAGATTCTTTATCCTTGTTGAAAATGTGCACAAAATCAGGTCAAAAATTCATTTAATTTCTGCATTTACATGACAAAGCAGAATTTCTATATGAAAATGGAATATTTTAGCTGTATATTTTGAGAAACAGATATGAACTCAAATAAATACATGTCATTATGGTTCTCCAAAAAATAATACTTTAAAATAGTCCCACTATCTCCTGGACCTTTCTAGGGAATCAAGAAACTATGAAATATTGCATCTAAAAGGGATTAAGCCTCATAATTAGAGATAGTTCTTCCATAAATACCATTTTTAATGACCAGTAAGTAGTATATAAATATATTTAATATTCATAGCAGCTATATCAATATAGATATCAGTGGCAAACACTAAAGCCACACAAACTGAAAAGCCACCAAAGGATTATAGATTAATAATTTCCCTGGAAAATAAAAAACTGTATTTGGTACAAGGGACTGAAGCGTAAATTTTGCAGTATCATTTTTTCTACATAAGATAATGACAAAGTTTTTATTTATAGTCTGTTAGGTACGTGGATCTTTGTCATTTTATTCTGTGATGCTTCAGAAATCCTATTTAATCAATCCCCCCTAGATTCCCCTTGTCTGCTGTTGGCATTATGAGACTTAGACCTTTCCCTTGTCATCCTATAGCTATCCTTTTACTGACATTCTTTAATTTTTCTCCTAAGAAAATTCAAACCAGAAAGACAAAGGACATTACTGAAAACTTAATACTACTTGACCTTGTCACATTAGCCCTGGGCATATGAGAGATATAAATTACAAAGAAGACACAAAAGTAAAAGATATTCACCAAAAAAGAAAACTACAGCTTCCTCTTTCTGCTCCCATTTAAGGTTGTGGTAGGACAGGACATAGACAACCACAGAAATTTGAAGATAGAAAAGAATATTTAAGAGTCTACAAAAGTTGCAAGTATGCATCACAGAAAATAAAGATTGCATTTCAGAACATGTATACCAATTACTACTCAGAATGGGCCAAATTTGGCTGTGCGTTTGCTTCTTCCAGAAAAAAAATATTGATATCATGATGAGGTTATCTGGAAAGAGGGTAAGAATTAAGAATGAATTTTACATTGATGCAGATCTTCAACTAGTGCCCATATTTCTTTTGCATTCTTTAAAAATAAGAACAACATTTTTGTTTAGAATATTCACCATATTCACAGGAATCAGTTAAGCATAATAAGGTTCTTTCAGTTAGCCACTTATTTCTTGAGCAACCTGGCATGCAATACTTCAACAGTATTGGTGTCAGATTCTTGGAGATAAACACATTATCAGCAAAGAATTACTCAAAAAAAAAAGTCTGCTAAAGAAAAAGAAATGTATGATATCTAAATTTGTTCATGATTGACTGAATTCAATATCCAGTGCCATTTAGATTTATGAAGATGACTCAAGAAAAATACAATCAAAAAGACAATGGCTTGCAATGACAGTGAGCTCAACTCTTACATTTGAGATACTGTTTTAAAAACAAAAATATTCTGTAATAGAACTGAAATAACAAAAACAATATATATTAAGAAAGTAGTGATCTAACATTTCGTTTTCAAGCCATTTAAGAATAGTATATACCTAGTTGCAAAACATTCATACGAGCAACATGTTCACAAAGATTATGACCCTGTCCATCCAAACCTCACCTCTCAGCACTCCCTGGAAATGGAATTTTTGCAGCTGACCTGAATTTTTTAAAATTAAATTCTTAGCCACCACCCTCGTAACCCCCTACAGATAACAAAAGTGTGCCTTGCTCCACTAAAGCAGAACTTCTGAGATGGAGAAATTGGTCAATTCTGAAACTACACATAAAAATGTATTGGCTATCTCAACAATAGCTTTTTTAAAAAAAAAACTCTTTGTAAAACTTTTTTATGTAAAAGCAATTAGCAAAGAAAGCTAATTAATTAAGCTGGATTATAAGTAAATATAAATACTACAATACCTTTTAATGCATACTAAATACATATTCATTTTTGTACTAGAAGCAAAGTTTGATTTTCCCCACAAAAAAATGTTTATCTAACAAAAAACAGAAGTGTTCCTTTTATAAACTAAATATTGTATTATCCAGGTGCTGTAATGGAGAAAACAGATCTTCATAGCTCCACAGTGATAAAGTCAACATAATTCACTGTAGCTACTGCAAGGATTGTGTATATGCTTGGTATGTGAAATCCAGCGTTAAACACTCTTGATAAAAGCAACAGTGATGAAATAGCTACCATTGGTATATTTGAAGGAGTTCATTGGTATGTGTTATATAGTTCTATTGTAATTACTATTGTTACATTGCAGATTTAAAACTGAATTGGTTTTTATCAGTTTCTGTTTTATGATACTGATGAAGCACGCCAGAAATAAAAAAAGCTCAAAACTATAAATCAACCTAAGATTTTTTTTTCAATAGAACTTTACTTTTAGAGAGAACTTTTTAGAGAGCATTGCCACTATATAGGCTTCCTGCAACCAGTAAAAAGGAAATGGCACTCAGTGATATGCAGAAAAAAATCATCCCCCCAAAAATCATAAAATCGCACTAGCTGTAGGATAAAAGTAAAGAAACAGCTTTTCTTTCAACAGCTTACTCCATTACATTCATTGTTTCTATATAGAACATCGAGTTACTTATGCTCTAGCAGACACATATGGAGCTGCTTATAAGTGTACATAAAGTAAGTGTAACAGAGCAGGCTACTGAAATGCTAGGAATTTTCAGGCTTTTAATCTGCACTTAATGCTATCTTGTCCAGCTTCCCTCACAGATTTGAGATACGGTATAAACACAAAGGAAAAAAATGAAATTGTGTGGGTTTTTTTGTATTTATTATCAACATAAACATATTTGTTTATGTTGTTATCAACATATCAACGTGTTTATTATCAACACAACAATATTTGATTGTCAACACATCTCATTTGCTGCTGAAATTCAACTGACCAAACACTGCATCTCATCTTGGCTACTGGAAAGTCCAAAGTAGTTCAACAGAGAATAAAAATTGTAAGATCATGGGATAGGTAAGAGACAGAATGCATCTACATTGTCAGTTGAGCTCAACCTAAATCTAGAGGCACCACTCCAGGTATTCCTGATGCTATTGTCTTAATTATGTAGTTTCCATGCCAAGCAAACCCAGTTTTCAAGAAATTTTGAAAACACCTTATTACATACAATGCAGCCACATCTCAGCATTAGCAAAAACATATGGGGGATGGAGGAGGAAACTGCAGGAAGATACAACCACACTAGTGTGTGTTCTATAGGAAGATGAAAAAAAAGAAAAAACTTCAATGAGGAAAAGAAACAAACAAAAAGAAATATCCAACAAACAAAAGCAATATTCAAATAATTTATGAAATCCATGCACACAACCGTATATTTTTATCTAAGATTCTAAATTAAATCAATACCAGTGATTCAGAATGTAACACTCAACAGGTACTGCTCTCACTATTTACAGGCAGGAAGCACTTTCTCCAGACTCCAGAATTAAAATCCCTTTCCCCAGCAACTTGACACCAAGTTCTACTTACATCAAAGAGTTTACATGCATGTTACTTCATTAGAAATGACCTTAAAACAATCTGAGAAGTTATATAATGTTATATAGTGTTTACATACTCAAACAATAATAAATTTTCTGTAAAGAAGAACATCATTTATGATAACTGGATACAGACTTAGAGATCTTTTTTACTCCCAAACTCAAAGCTAGTTGACTTTGTTGAACAGCATCGGATTCATCTGCTCAAATGTAGACACCTACATATGAGATAGTCAACATTCCAGCCTGTACTCTTTTACTCCAGTAGTTGCATTTAACATAGTCTTCAAAGTCTGTTTTGAATAAGCTGGCTGTGAAAATATGAAGTTTGACAGTGATACTCTCAAAACAGTTTTTAAAGTAAGGAGGAAAACAGGCCACCATGGTTTTAATACCACAATGCACAAAAATAATTTTCACACAATAGCTAATAGAAAAATGTACTTTTCATAGTAATTCCTGTTTCAGATTTTCTTAGCTATAAGTGGACATTGTCATTACTTGTCAAATACATTTTTTTAAAGCACTGGACAAGATGGTGATATTTTCAACATATTCAGAATCATATTCTTTAGATAACAGTAACATTGATAAATACTATATCAATTTTGCTAAATGGAGGAATGTTTTTGTTTACCTATTTTGAGACAGTGAAAGAATCTGCAACAAAGGTAACCAAAACAAGGAAAATGTTCTCATAGAAGAGATGCTATTGTCATCCAAATAGAGTTCTCTTAGCAGAACATGATTTTCCAGTCTTGGAAGCTAAATTGGAAAGAGAAGGTTATTTAGAAATGAATATTAAATCAGAGAAACAATGGAATGCTTGCCAGATGCTTTTCATCAATCATTAGTGAAGTAATGCAAGTAAAAACACACTTCGGATATAGGTATCATTTGCTTATTATATATGTATCAATTGTAGCATATTATTTTGACATACTAGCTTGTAAACATTTTTATATGTCTTCTATGTAGACTGAATATCTAGTATGTATATTTTTTAAAGGGAGCCACAGTCTTTCTACTTTTTTTTCCTGCAGTTATATGCTTCTTTTTGAAAATGGTTTTCCTCTAACAGATTCATGGGAGTTTCATTGTCAATAAAGATAATTAAGTGTACAGTAAGCAATCTAGTTTCTTATTTTGAATGTTGCAACAAAAACTTCAACTTTTGGAAAATCAGCATTTGTGAAATTAACCTAAACTATTACTTGTCTGCGATAATAACATTTTTGTACATTATGAATGGAGAATCAGCATTGCATAACGCAACCTGAAGACTACCTGTTACAAACTAATTACTTTGTGGGTAATTTTTAAAGTGCTTAACGGCAGGCAAATACTTAGCTATAGCACTGGACATTTGTGCCTTCAAAAAAAATCTCTGTCTAAAAAGAGAGAGAAAAAACAAAAACAATCAAAACAGCTCACAACATTCCAAACAATATTACCAGTAACAAAGAAATATGTACAATAAACATTGCATTTAATTCAAAGCTTTTTACCTCCTGGAGGTTATTGCCTTGTAACTTCAGAATTTGAAGCAGGCCACTATTCTCAATGCCTTCAACTTGTGTAAGATGATTAAAAGAACAGTCTAGGTGCATGAGAGTAGGTGCTTCACAGAGACCTTTTGTACTGATTAACTGATTATGATCCACGATTAACTGTTGAAGATTTTTCAGTGACTCCAAACCACCTGGAAAAGAAAAAGTTGAATTAAACAACATTGAAATAAAAACCTGTTAGCTTCCCAGCATCAAAAAAAAAAAAAAAGTGATATATTGTACACAGTTTTAGTGTATCTATATTAATTCTAGTCCTGCAAAAGTTTAAATTATTACTCTATTTTGATCCTTTCAATATTCCTTCTTATCCTTAAAAGTACAAAAACATACATATAGCTTTACAATGCATGCAGTTCACAGATTTCTCGTCTTGTTAATTAAGTAATAAATAACTCAAGCTATTTTCAGAAAAGAATGCAATAAGTGACATTTACTATGCTAAAACAGTTTACAACTGTTATTTAGACCTCACAGGCTTTGTAAAATCCTAACAGTCCTCTTAAAATCAATCCTAAGAATAGAATTCAGCAATTCAGTTTAAATGTTAATTTTCATTAGTCTATTTTTAAAGGTCTATAAAAAGTAATCAGGAAGGTGAGAACAAACTGTATTAATGTAAAATACCTAGACCAGCATCAGTGCTATTAATATGAGTGTATCCCCTTTAAGGAGATACCATAAAATATTTTACAAAGAAGTTCAGTGTCTTTAAGTACAAAACTATCCTTATACAGCCATTATACTCATAACAAGCCTACTCCTGCCAGCTAGTGTAGAAAGCAAGAATGTGTGATGTCTTCTGCACAAAAACACACAAAGGAAGTTTTCTGTCGGTGTCCATTTCTTCCACATTTTTTTTACAAACCATCCACTTAAACATCAAAAATCAGATTCTCTTTCCTGTCTTGTAGACGCTAGACAATTCATAATGCCTGCCTTTCTAAAGCAGTCATGTACCTAGGTGCTACAGGTCCAAGCACTTTTTTCCCCCTATATTCAGCAGTAATGTACCTTAGAAAGTAGAAACTTAACAAAAGGGATCTGAATGAAGGAATTCCTCAATTTACTTTTCTTACCAGTATCTTTTACAAGATTGAATATTTGATGCAATGCTCTTAATTTTACCTAATTCAAATTTTCCCAGGTTTGCATACACGAATTGGGTAAGCTTTACAAAGCTGAATCTGTCTTTTTCTGAGAAAAAATGGATTACAAGAGAAGCAGGCACCACAGATTATTTAAAAGATGGAGAAAGAAGAAAAAAGATAAGTCAAAAAATATACAAAAATATGTCCAGTTTAGCATTACATTAAAAACAAACAAACAAAACATAGGGGTTTGCACCATAGTAATTTAGAAAGGGAAAACATCTACTGGAAATAACACATTCACCTGAAAGTGTATGGAATATTAAATAGATGCCATCCTAGATCTAAACCAAATGTTGCATACTGTAAGCTTTAAGGAACAAATATGCAAGTCTTTAATTATTTTGAAAGAATTTCAAACATGCTCACAACATTCAGTCCTGCCAGGAGATCATGTTTTGTGGGTTTTTAGATGCTTGGAGAAAAATAAGAAGGGAACTAGCACCATCTAGCGGTCCCAAAACTTATATTTTCAGAGAGTATTCAGATGATCAGCTTCCAAGACTTCCTTACAAGAACTGTTTCCTGTTTTAGGGTTCCATTTTTAACTTATCAGTATGGTAACTTTAAAAGTACTACGTTATTATGGAGTGGGTCAAAAGGATAAACCACAAACAGACACATTGAGGTGTTAATGCAGGATCCAAGAATTTCTCATTCTGCATGCTCTACAAAGCATTTTTTTCACAGCTTCTCCTCATCTGCCTTATTTAATTAGACTGTATGTCACGACTCAATATCTTTGGCCTATCAGCAGCTGAGACAAAATATCTGCCCCTTAATCACTTTACAGTCTGTAAGGCAGTACAGGCAGACAGGAAAATATGTTTTCTGTAGGTGAGAAAGAGACACAGTGGTAGGGAATGGAAACAACAGTTTGGGACAAAAATGGGGAGTATTTTAGTTGAAAGGACAGCTGTGACACAGCATCAGCATGGTCCATCCACTCATAAATAACAATATGATTTGTATATACACCTACTTGTGAGGTCATAGAAACATCCTGGAGCTCCCTGCAGTTGCAAGGGTACATTCTGTACAATTTGCTTTTGTAGACAGGCTGAACTAAGGCTATTCACATATTCCAACTGAGTTGGTGCATGTGATATTAGAAGCTCTTCTAGAGCAGACTATTTGTAGTACAACCACAGAGCAAATAAATGTCAAATTAACTATTCTTTAAAATGCAGATCAACACTAAATCTATTTCTTCATACTCTTCCTTGGGTTTAGCAGTTGGCTGGCTCTGAATCCAAAGTGTAATCCTAAACGTAAAGAGGATGAGGCAAAATCTTTTCAGTGGTGGTCAGCGACAGGACAAGGGGTAATGGGTATAAATTAAAACAAAGGAAGTTCCATCTCCATGTGTGGAAGAAATTCCTTTCTCTGAGGGTGACAGAGTCCTGGAATAGGCTGCCCAGAGAGGTTGTGGAGTCATTTTCTCTAGAGATCTTTCAAACCTGCTCGGATGCCACCCTGTGCCACGTGCTCTAGGTGTCCCTGCTGGAGCAGGGGGGTTGGACTAGATGATCTCTAGAGGTCCCTTCCAACCTCAACCATTCTGTGACTCTGTGTAAATGTAAATAGCACAAATCCTAAATGTAAACAGCAAAAATATGCTTTTACACATTTTTTTTCATAATTTTCTTACTGATTCGAGTGATTTTATTGTAGGAAAGTTCAAGACTTCGAAGATTTGTGCAGCCATCTAAGCCACAAACTGACGAAAGATGGTTCTTACTCAGAATTAGTATACAGAGCTTTTCTAGATTTTCACAGTCTATGATCTGAATATTGTTTTCCTGAAAAAAAAAAAGAAGAATATTAAGCATTTTAACTGAAACAGCAGAATAATTTCAAGAAAATGGCAGATATTATCACTTGTTAATTTTTAATCTAAGCTTCTAGATTAAACTACTAGATTCTGCTACTGTAAGGGCATTGCAAACTTTTTCTGCTGCAAAAACAGACTCAGACTTCAACAACTGCTTTTGTGTCCTACTAGGACAAAATCAAGAGACTTTTCACATTGCATTCTGCTTACAACAATACCTAAAATGTTAAAAAAAAACCTTAACAAGTCAAAAATTGGATTGGATGGTCCTTCCTGAATATACTTTCCTATCATCTTTACAGTCTGGGAGACTGAAGAAAAAAAAAACAACAACAAAACCATGACCAACAAAGAACAGCTTAGAAGCCATAATATCCGCTATATGCTAATGAAGACAGGCATGACTTTGGAAAAAAAAAAAAAAGTAAAAAAAAAAAAAAAAAAAAAAACAGATTTATGAAATGAAAATAAACAGAGGTATTCTTTGGTCACAAGCATTAACATGCTTTTTAGCTAATGATCATCCCCAAAAGCTCTTACTTTTTTTTAACATTCCCCTCTAGTCATTTTAATAGTGCCTCCTCTGATTTTTCTTTTACTATTTCCTGCTTTTATTTATTTCTGTTGTTCACCTGCAGATGTTCAAGAAAAAAAAAAAAAAAACCACAAACCTCAAATTCCCTGCCTTTATAAGAAATCAATTAAGCCCCAGAGATTATTCTTATTCCAGAATTAGCAAACTGACATGGTTTAGCTGATACCTCCAACTGCAGACATTGATACACAAAACTTTCCTCTAGAAGCCATAAATAACACTGATTTCTGTCTTTAGAAAGCCCTTTCAGTTGTATCAGTAAGTTAGAACAGAGAATTGCTTAAAATTAATTAAATGGGACAATATCAGGAAGGAATGAGTGTCCAAGGAAAGCAGAGGAACAGTTTATTTAAAATTGTTCTGTTAGTTAGCTGGAATGGAAGATAACTAACACATTCATTGGAATATCCAAAGTATAAAATAGTCTTCTTAAGCATTAGTAATAAATATTGTTATTGATGTATTAATAAAGTATATCTAAAGTCTAGGAGCCTTGTCTAGAGTAAAATGAAAACACATTTTGCAAACATTCAGTAGGCAAACAGAAATATTCAAGAATTTATAAGCAATAAGGGTATATTAACTTTTTTGAAAATGGGAATGGATAAACA
Organism: Eudromia elegans; assembly: GCA_003342815.1. NCBI lineage: Eukaryota > Metazoa > Chordata > Aves > Tinamiformes > Tinamidae > Eudromia > Eudromia elegans. The sequence goes on along the minus strand of PTEX01000012.1, from coordinate 7,897,756 downwards.
CCTCAAATTGAAAAAAAAGATAAAAAAAAATGCTTGACATAGGCTGTCAAGTTTCATAAGTGAGATGCATCACATAACAAAATATTTTCTTTTCCCCTTAAGAGAAGCTTAAATTGCTACGTAAGACATTGGACAGTATCAGGCATCTAGCCTCTAGTATCAGTCATTATACTGCTCCTCGAGCAAATACATGAGTAACTTTAATGAACATTCAGGTATTTCCTGCAAAGGACTACCTTTCACTTACCCATTTCTGTTTAAGCTGAGCACTTTGGTCAACAGCATCTGCCCATTCATAAATCAAAGTCACTGAGGTAAGGAAGATTTATTACTTTATCGTACCAATGTTGGCTATTCATGTTCCTGCCACAGAAGACTGAAAGCTGTGTGTATGATTCTAGCTCTGAACACTCTGAAGTTCTATAATTCTAAGCCACTTCCCTTTTAAATGTCACAAATATTACAGTACTAACAATAGTCACCTCAGGACCCATTTAACTATGCTAGTTAGCTAATATGGCTAATAAACCAGACAGCTACCGTGGAAGCATCCAGATTGCCTTCACAACCTACTGAAAAAAATAGGTACATCTGAACAAGCAGCCATCTCATCATAATGCAACACCAACACCCAAGTTAAGAGGAGACGATTCCAAATCCAAAATGTCTTTATTTTTCTTTTTTTCCCCCTCTGACTATAAATAGAATCTGTCTGAAAATTTCTACACTGAGCTACCTGCAAACCAACTGCAAGGTACATCCTGCTATTTATATCTCTAATTCAGAATTTAACTGAAATACATAGAGCATAGGTACATTAATTCAGACCAGGTCTAAACTACACTTATTGCTTATTCTGCTACATTGGTTAACAGAGTAAATGGGGTTTGATCCTTTACTTATAATACTGTGCACCTTCTTTAGTTTAGTTTAATTTGTTTGTCCAATATTACTTTATCACCACTACATACAACAAAATATTGGTTTTGTTGACAGGGAATATTTTGTTCATATTTATATGTTCTTAAGACACTAAAAGTTATGCATCCAGTTGCACCTAACTGCACAGCTGCCTGAACAGTAAAAACAGCAGTTCTTCCTGAGTTACACTATAGAATCAAATGCATTCAGTACCTCCACATTGATATACTTCAGGTCTTTGCAGTTACTTAGTCCTTCCAGTGCAACTAGTCCACAGCGCCTGGCAACCAGTACTTGAAGATTTGCACATTCAGATAATGTGGAGAGGCTACATTCTGGTAAATCTTCCAATGCCAATATTGTGACCTACATGCATTTAATAATAAATAAGATTAATTGTTGCTATATTTACCATTCATTGCACACTTTTACTTTCTAAAATTAATTTTATCTGACTAAAACTACATTTTACTAAGCCTTTATAAAATGCAAAAAATTAATATGATAATTCTTTCATAAAAAAGATGGGTTTGATCTCTTAATAAGGAAATAATAGGATAAAAAAAAAGTTTGATTTTGACATCCCTCTTAGAATGAATATAAAGGATATACTACTAATGATATTGAATTTGAACAAATAGAACATTACCACTAAAATAAAGCATTTTGTACTGTAGATTTTATGCTATTACTGTCCCACAAATAATGACTGAATGTACTAAGTGTGAAGAGCAAGAGAAGAATGAGCACACGGTGACCTTTATTAAGTGCTGGTAGCCAAGAGGCATTTCTTATAGCAAAACATATAAGCTGGTCAGCAAAGTCTGGCTTCTGGGAAAGACTAGTATTCTCCAAACCTCAAGAGGGTTAGATAAGCAGAAGCTGAAATGCAGCTTCACATACAAAGGATAAAACAGAAGCTGGAAGCTCCAGTCTTTTACAGAATCATTGATATTGTCAACCTGAAGAATCTGAAGAATACTACCATGCCAGCCTGCACAATGTTCCCAGGAATTCAGAGCCCATACCCTACATCTGTACAGAGGATCTCAGAAAGAGTTGTTGCTATGCCATTCCCAATCTAATTTCTTCCTTCTCCTTTTTTCACAATGGCATTCTGTTGGCATTCTAAAAGTACAGAATTCTACAGAATATAGAAGCCAGCACTTCCTATTTCATTCTGTTGCTTGAGCATAATTACCTGCTGTAGAGTGCTCCAAGGGCCACTATTAATGATCTTGTCTGTACTTAATGGAGGCATCTTTTTAATTGAAATTTTCCTTGGATGCTTTTTTTTAGTTATTGTCTTTCTATGATTTTCTCCAAATATTTTACACCAAGGCTTACATGTCTTCATCCAATTTAATCTCTTCTTTTCAATATCATCAGGAAGAATTTCTAAGCTGTTGGAATACTTAGCTACATCCTGAATTCTGTCCCAATTCTCAATAAGTTTCTTATTAGAATCTTTCACTAGAAACACAGCTGTCTCCACTATTTCAGGTTGAAAAAATTGATCCTTAGTTTCTCTATTAATGGCATTTGTCTGGGCATTCAGTGATCTACTATTTGTATTCTCCTCCTTATTTTCTACCATAATTTCAGTTCTAAAATCAATAGATTCCTTCTTTGAAGTACCTATAACTAGAGCTGCATTACGATTTCTAGAGTCTGAGGAACTTCTTTCTGCACACATTTCTGAATTTCTATATAGACATTTGTTATTTACTTCAGAAGAGGGTTCCTTCGCAGAATTTATTATATTTGGTATTGATAGTGGCAGTCTTCTGTTCACTGAAGTCATGCAGTTACTTGTTTCATCCATCTTCACAGTTTGATTTTTTTCTTCTTCCACCATTTGCTTACTCAGTTCCAGTTGCTTCTCTCTTACTGTTTTTATAATTGCCTCATTAGACTTATTTTCTGACATATCACTAGCTCTAAAATCAACAGATTCCTTCTTTGAAGTACCTGTAACAGGAGCTGTATTAAGATTTCCAGCATCTGAGGAACTTCTTTCTGCACACATTTCTGAATTTCTAACTGGATTATTTACTTCAGAAGAGGGTTCCTTCTTCTCAGAATTTAATATATTTGGTATTGGTGGTGTCAGTTTTCTTTTTACTGGAATCATCCAGTTACTCGTTTCATCCATCTTCACAGTTTGATTTTTTCCTTCTTCTACCATTTGCTTACTCGGTTCCGGTTGCTTCTCTCTTACTGCATTTATGTTTGCCTCATTAGACTTATTTTCTGACATATCACTAGCTCTAAAATCAACAGATTCCTTCTCTGAAGTATCTGTAACAGGAGCTGTATTAAGACTTCTAATGTCTGAGGAACTTCTTTCTACACACATTTCTGAATTTCTAACTGCATTATTTACTTCAGAAGAGGGTTCCTTCTTCTCAGAACTTAATATATTTGGTATTGGTGGTGTCAGCTTTCTTTTCAGTGGAATCATCCAGTTACTTGTTTCATCCATCATAACAGATTTATTTTTTTCTTCTTCCATCACTTGCTTACTCAGTTCCATTTTCTGCTCCCTTACTGCTTTTATGTTTGTCTTATTTGCCTTATTTTCTGCCCTCTCACTATCTCTAAAAGCAACAGATTCCTTCTTTGAAGTACCTATAACTGTAGCGGTATTAAGATTTCTAGAGTCTGAGGAACTTTCTGCACACATTCCTGAACTTCTATATAGATTTTTATTTACTTCAGAAGAGGGTTCCTTCTCAGAATTTAATGTTTTTGGTATTGGTGGTGTCAGCTTTCTTTTTACTGGAATCATCCAGTTACTTGTTTCATCCATCTTTACAGTTTGATTTTTTTCTTCTTCCACTACTTGCTTACTTGATTCCATTTTCTGCTCTCTTACTGCTTTTAAATTTTCTCCTAATTTTTCCTCTGTTAAGTTCTCTTCATACTTTACTCTATTTTCATTCATTATATCTCCTTTTTCTCTTATATTTCTCTGTTTTTCTTTTCTTATCTGCAACTGTTTTTCAAGTCTCAGGCTTACTTTCTTTTTTTCATATTCTTCACATCTCCTTTCTTGTTCCAAATACCTCTGTCTTTCTCGTTCTTCTTGTCTCTTTTTCTCTTCTTTTTTTTGCTTCATTTCTTCCATATGGCTCTTCATTCTTTCCTCCTTTTCTTTCATTTTCCTCTGTACTTCTTTTTGCATTTCCTTTTCCTGTTTAATTTTATCTTTACGTTCTTTTAAGATGGGAGCATATTTTTTATAGACCAAATATGATCTAAATCTAGCTTGGATTTTCACAGCTGCTACATTCTCTTGCTCTGCCATACGTTGCCTTTGTTTTGCTTTCTGCTCTTCAAAAGCTTGTTCCTCCTCTTCCACTTGCAACTGTAGTTTCATCATCAATTCCTAAATCAAAACAATTGGGTTAGAGCTCAGCCATTCTAAGTCTAACATAGCTGGTGGCATATGCTTAAGAAGCAGAATCTGGTGTATTTCCATACTCCAAATAGCTTTTAATCTTAAATATATAATATTTATATACTCTCATATTCTTTGGATGAATATTCTTTTTAAAACCTTACCTCATGTTGCATCATTTTTTCTCTCCAAACTTTCTTTTCTTGTTGTAACTTATCTTCCATCATACTTTGGTGTTTCTGCACAACAAAATTAACTTAAATGAATATTACACAAAACTCTGAATGTCAAAAAACACCCTTTCTCTGAAGTCCCCATCATTTTGACTTTTCAGTCAATAGAAGATCCCTGAATCAAAATGAGGAATTTAGCTGTGGGGAACATAATAAACATCTGGATATTCAGATCAAAAATGCAGATTCGGTCATATACTGAAAGACGTATATCTTTGGAGACCTTGGCATATGGTCCAATTGATCCCACCTTCTCCTCACTCTGTATTGTCACTGAAAATGAAGACTATGCTTATGAAGACATTCAAAATATACCAGGATTATGGCAAAATAACAGAGTAATCTCTTAAATTTGAAAGAAAAATTCTGATAGTAACTTCAACAAACCTTCTCTAAATGCAGTAGTATAGTAATACTGATGATCTTAGTCTTTTAGAGAGGATTTTTGCTGACTAAAGTTAACGGAAAAATTTTCACCAAAACTATTTCCAAAATAAAAGTTCAACCCTATCTTCTCACTATTTGCAAATATAAAGTATTTTTTTTCCCTTCACATGCTCAATCACAAAGAAATCTTCAATGACCTGGAATAACATGTGGCTGAAAAAAGGAGCCAATAACTACCTAGAAAATGGAGGATGATCCAGAACAATCTAACTCCTGTTGAAATCAAGATAAAATCATTATTAGACAAATTAAATATACAGTGATACAATGGAATCAATATACACAAACCTGCACTTCCAATATGGACCATAAACTCTACTATGTGCATGTTGTTCAGAAATAGACTAGAAATCTAGGTCCTTTTCTAATGAAGGAAGGTCCATCCATTTCTCACTTCAGGAACAGTGCACCATACCCAGTACTACAAAATTGTCTAACAGTGACATGTTCGAACTGGTTCAGAAAAGAAAATCATTTTACAACCAGAAATGATTGAAAAGGAAGGCCTGATTCTAATCTGACCCAAGAGATGTGTTTGAAGGTTCGGTAACAGGACAGAACCGTAAGACAAGTTTTTTCACTTTCCTCTTTGAACTTAAGAAATTTCTATTATTTTATTTCATAATAGCCTAAAATATGAAGGAAAGAGTAGTCCCTTTAATTCTTTTTTATGATCCAACAGTAAGAGCTCATTCCCATGAACGACAGGTTCAAACCTCATCAGGCTGAGGAGGACCAAGGATCCTGTTTTCTCATTTCTTGGCCAAACACTGTAATTATTACGTTACTCTACAACAGAAGGCCGCCGATATTTGTTCCACAACAAAGAGCGGTATTTAGTAAGATAGAGTATCTCTGAGTATCTTAGGACACTAACTCTTATCTCAAGGATTTGGCTGGGGTAACATCATAAAAACAAAAATTGATATAATAACAAAAATATATATCAATATGATAAGGACAGAGCCTAAAGAGCAATTTAACATACTATACCAATTCACTGCTGATCAAAGCAAAAATAAAACAAATCTCAAAACAACACTAGTTATATGTAAGTATGACTTGTACCTCATTTTGCTATTATGAGTGATGGTGTTTAGAACAGCCATAAAATCTGGGAAGTTCTCTATTGCATATTAGATCTTGAAACCAAAATGCAACCTTTAGACTATTTGAATTCAATATCATTAATTACCTTATGAAGAAGCTCTAACTTTATTCTTTCAGCCTCAAACTCCTCCAGACGCTGCAGCCTTCTTTCTTGTTCCTCTTCATTCTCTTTTTCTTGTGCTGCCCTCTCAGCCTTCCACTTTTTCCTTTTCTCAACCTCAAGTTCTTTTTGTCTTTTCTCCCACTGCACAAAATCTTGCCTACATTTTTCTTCTACTTCATGGTAGGTAAAATTTATGCTCATGCCAACATCAGCTAAGAAATTGAAACCAACCAAAGAAAACTTTTATTTAAATTCATAGTAAGCATCAGAATGCATCTTAAACTATGGATAAGAAACACAAACAAAAGGATTCAATGTAGGCATGGCAAGCATAAATGACCATCCAGGATCATGGGGCTGCAACAAGTCCTTTATACCAAAGACAGCCCTGCCTTTTTTAATCATGAAGTACACTTACTATTGCAATCTGTGCTTCCTGACACAGCTATGCTCGTACTACCAATGCATATTTCAAGACTGCACTTTGGCTTCAGTAAAAAGGTCCTCACTGCTATCAGGACGGCTTTATTTACATAAATCCAAAACATGCAAAGTCCACCGACAAGAGAACAATCTCACTCAATATGACTATAAAAAAATAGAGGTAACTATAGCAAAGCACATTCTTGATGTCTCTAGTTTGGCTTCCATTTGTATTTATAATTATACAAATTATATATATATAAATAAATAGAAAATGTTTTTTAGAACAAAATTAGATCAGGACCTTGAAGATAAATAAGAGGATAATTTCCTAATCCTGAATTTAGATAGAAGCATCTATCTAAAGATGCTTCTGGTCACCTATGTCCAACTGATGAAGAATATGGATCTATTGGATAGTATAATTTTCTAATTCTTTGCAAAAGAATTAGCTTACTAATAAAAAGAGAAAAAGAAAAAAAAAATTTATAGAAAGATTTGTTAACATGATGCAAAAGATCAACATAACCAATAAGGAATTCACTTACCTGCAACAAAATGTTCATCGGTGACCACTTCAATAGGATCATCTGTTGTGGACTGAGTATTACAATTTGTAGCAATCTGCAAGTCTTCACTTTCTATTTCGGATAATACCTAATATATTTTAATATTGTTATTAAGAAACATGAAGCATTGAAAAAAATTAAAATGTAATAGGACAATGCTGTAAAAACTCTCCAGGACAAGGATAATCATTTCATGACATGACAAGCATAATAACGACCTGAGTGCTGACTTATACACTTATACATTATATAATGAAAATATATCAGTCAAAATATTGTTATTTATTAGAAATAATTAATAATTAATTTTTTTTTCCTAATAGATAAGGAAAGGTAAGAAAAGAATTTGTGTTTGGAGCTTGTTTTCTTCTTCCTTAAACACTACATATATGCATTAATATTATTAAAAACTAAAAGAACTACCAAAAGAAGTAGTTACAGAGTTTTTAAGAAACTAATTTGAAAATAACATTAGGAGAGACAGGGTTTGCTGTATTCCTTCTGCATTTTTATGAGAAAGAATTAATCTCTTTTCTGCTCATTCATCATCTGTTTATCATATACTGCAGATTAACTTATTTGTTCCATGAATGAATTCAGAGAAAATAATTGTATTGTCCTAAACAATGGTCTCTTGAGAATAAAAGTATGTTCACAAAAGTGATAATTATTACTAATTACTAAACAAGATGACAAATTAAAATTAATTTAATTCAACATAGGTCTGTGTTTTTCTAAGAACTTTAAGAAAGTATTCACTCAAAATCATTTAAGATACAGAACCAAGGTCCACAAGGCTTGAATCTTTGAGAAATACAGATTTTTAAACTAATTATTTCTATAAAATAATGGAATATTGTAGGAACTCGATTAATGGGCTAAGCATCATAACAAAAGAAGTAAGACTGAAGAATCTTAAAAGGATTATAATACTATTGAGATAACATTCTGTTAATAAAAAACAATAATGGATTGCTTAATTTTGATAATTTTGTTGATTTTTGTGCTCAGCTTTCCATATGGACATTTATTCCAAGTATTAAAACTTACGAACACAGTGTATTACAAACGATGGTGCAATTCTATAGAAAGGTGTATGCAAACTCATCTTAATACTCTGTGAATAATACAAAATGGACAAAACAAATCTATACAGCTCTCATAATACAAAATGGACAAAACAAATCTATACGGCTCTCAGAGATGCCAAGTAGGTATGATCTGGATTACTTTAAAGAATTTAGTTCACTATATCTACTGTTTAAATACTGAATACCCTTTTTTTAAATTCTTCTGGATCTTCATTATATTCCAAAGCCAGTTCTGCCAAGTAATCTGAAGCATGGCTAGAAACTACTTCATAAACATTACCTGAAGAAGAAAGAAAATATACAGTTTAGGCCACAGAAATATCTCTTTTCAGTACTAGAATTCGACTCTGCACTGCTTATTAGCAGTAACTATTTCTCTTTAAGAGCGCTATAATGGTAACTCAAGCTAACAAGGCTCTGTAGTAGCAAGCATGATATTGTGTATATTGCTTTATTTATGGATTCCTCCTAAGCAAAATGGAATTTTGAAACAATAAAAGTTAACTCCTTTAAATGGGTTGTTAATCATTACCCACAAGTTTAAATTCATTATCTTAGGAAATCCTTCAGAAATTGAGTACTTTACAGAATAAGAAGTACTGTATAGAATGTTTATAAAAGACCATGTCTCTTCAGAAGACATGTAGTTACATTTAATTACACAAAGCTGAAAAAAGGGGAAGAGAAGGAAAATCAGAAAGAGAAGGCAAGGGGTGTAACTGTCCTGGGAAATGAATTTGAATCAATGCAATAGCTGGTTTGGTGTACTTAAAAATTTAAGCTGTTTTTGCCTGATAGTTGCTTGTTCTAGTGGTAATATGAGACGCACAAAAATTTTAACTGTGATCTCCACTTACTAGTAATTTCTTCATCTTCTAAATCTTGCAGTATAAGCTTTTCAGCATCTTGATTTCTGCTCTTTATAAAGTTTAAGTAGGACAAAACTGATTCTGGTAAGTCATCTGAAATCTAGAAAACATACATAAATTCTACATTTTAATCTTACAGTCACAACCAGAGGTAAATAATTAACATGCAAGAATAAATATCCATTTGACTTTCACTTATACAATACTTAAGAACAGAAATTTTAGTAGCTATTGCTGCTAAGAATTCTTCCAAATCCCACATGCTTCTCACTTTACTTTTACTATTGTCTCACCATCTATGAAACAATGAATAATTCTTAGTAACATTCTAATTAAATTCTACCAATAATACATTTTAAAACATGCTATCCTCAGAAGTTTGTTTAATATTTTTCCTTCATAATTTCCTTGGAACAAGAAATTATGGAGTTAAGATAAAAATTAAACAAGAAAAATCTACAGATATGGTGCATAGAGTCATAAAGGTGCTACAGCTCTTTCAGAAAACATTATTACAATGATTAAAATACTGATGTAAGTCAGATACTTGAACCTATTCTACCACACAGATACTTTCTACTCAGAAGATCATCTTATATCAAATTCCAGGATTTGGAAAAATCAAATATAGCAAATATAAAATTTGCTATAATTTTTGCTAGCACTGAATGTGTGCTAGCTACACTAGCACACATTTTTGCTACACTGAATGTGTAAAGAATTACCAGTGATGCCCTGACCTATCATGATTTCATTGGTTCATGGTCACCTACAAAGAGTATGAATTGTTCAGATACCCTACAAAGCAGTCCTTATGATATGAGTGTTAAAAATTGCAGTAGCAGAAAAAGACACCCAAAAATTAAGCAGACTTCAGAGAAAAAATAATTTCCCCTCTTTTCTCAAATAAGAAAAAAATAGACAAATGAACAAAAATATGAAATAGATCAATAACAGGAGGTCTTAAAACATACTATAAAATAATCTTCTGCAATACTTAAACCAAAGATGCATTGTTTTTTTATATAAATATCTAATCTAGCTCATTAACTTGAAAAATCATCCAGCTTCAAGGGATTCTATAAATCCTTTGAAGTAAAAGTAAAATAAATCATAGTGGAGCACAGTCTGATCTTTTCACTTGAGTAGAATGCTGATGCTCATCTATTTTATTGCAGTGCCACCACTAGCGGTTATGCAGCACTAATTAGATTATTTCTCAGAATGAATCCTCTAGTTAGACATATTGGAATAAACTAGGTTCATCAGATAGGCTTTCTGATGCCTATACAACTTTCAACAGCAGGTAATGGAAATTTTAGCCCACCAAACACTTACTGTGTCACTGTCACTCAAAGCTTCTTCTGATACATCTGTGTCAGGATCGTCTGCTTCAAAGGCAGAAACACTGATTCTGCTCAATTCAATTTCTATTTCTTTTTCAATTCTTTCAACATCTTCTGACATTCTGTTTTCCATTTTCCATTGCTTTCAGTGATACACAAAGAAAACATTAACTTTTAACATAGCATAAATGTTTATTCAATAGTAGACCTAAAATATGAAAAGGAATAGTAAAAGTTTGTTCTGAATAGCACTTTGTTTTGTAAAAGAAACGTACACAAATAAAATAAAATAAAATAAGACAAAAGTTAATTTGTGGTAAGAAAATCCCTATGATACTGAGTTTTATATGTGTAACCAAACTGTAATATTAAAAAACTCCTGCCTGCTCTCTATTCTTTGCAGATGGTAACAGTGCTACACCCTATGCCTCACATAGGAATTTAATACCTGCTGATAGCTGAAAAATAAATAATACACATATTATTATATGTATGTATTATATATATGTGTACATACATATAGATATATATGTATTTTATATATATATACACACAGACACGAACATTTTTCGACACGAAATTTGCCAAAATAGTTGCATAAAAAGGACTCAGAAGTTAGGGAGCGCTCTCTGAACGCCGTGCACCCCCGCGGTGGGGGGGGACTACAACTCCCAGCATGCACCGCGGGACATAGGCACGGCTGGCAGGGGGAGCGCTAAAGGACACCGCCCCTCGGCATCCTGGGAGCTGTAGTCCGACCCCCTCCCCGGCGCACCCGCACACCGCGGGCTCCCCAGCATGCCCTAGGGGAGCTGCTCACCTCCCGCTCAGCCGCGCTGCTGCCGGCGCTGCCGCCCGCGGAGCCCCCTCGTCCCTCTGCGCCTGGAAATCCAGCGGCGTTCCCGGCGCCAGGCGCCCCGCGGATGCAGGGAGCGCTTCCCCACCGCCTGGCCGCACCGGCCGGTAACCACGGCAACGGGAAACAAGCGACGCCGATGGCGAGCGGCGGGAGACAAACTAGTGAGGAGCTGCCGGTTTGGTGCTCCGCAGGGGCGGGGTATATTTTATTTATTTTATTTTATTTTATTTTATTTTATTTTATTTTATTTTATTTTATTTTATTTTATTTTATTTTATTTTATTTTATTTTCCAGGAAGCACAGGTTTTGAAATATATTAATGCTGTAATTCCTCTTCAGTTGTCAACAGTTAGGATCTTGCAAACAAGGAGGCATAAAAGTAACCACCTAAATAGCTTGAAAAGCGAACCAAAACTGCAGCTGAAGGTGGAAAAATATTTAAAATAGAATTTGGGGGGGGGGGCTAGTTATCCATGTGACAGGCTGGATTCATTACTTTTCCTTTGAGGTAAGGTGAACTAACACGAGGCTGATGTTCCTCTGTGTCCTCACCAGCTCTTAGCTCAGTAATCCCCTGGTTTATCTGCCTGGTGAAATAGGATCAAAGGAGACAGAAGATAAAAGATAAAAAATATCCTTGAGGTAGATTAAAATACTTCTCCCCTCCCCCCATTTTTTACTATTATTATTTTTTTGTTTTACACAGAGAGGAGTAACAATGAAAACCAGTTGGTTATCTCTTCCGTTTTGGCATATTGGGGCCCGCTCAGCAGATGGAGATACAGGCTGGTTTAGTTTCAGCCTGGTAATTCAACCTGCCAAATTAAAGGGATTTGAAAAAACTCTGTTCTAGGTCTATTTAATAATCTGGAAAGCACTAGAGAGTCAGCAGCAGCCCAGCAACTCAAGAACATACTTCACTGCAAATAGAGCAGGAAAAAATAAAAAGAAAGCTAGTGAATAGCTATGTGATTTGGTCTTTCTGTTTACGCTTATTTTTGAATTAAATAGCAAATAAAATAGCCCACGTTAACTTAGTCTAGCAAAAAATAAATTGGGAACTGGGACAGAGTGCATACATTTTAAATGCCAGATTAGGATTGCAAAGCCACAGAGACAGGTATAGCAGGGGGAAAAAAAAAGCTGGGAGTTGGGTGGATGCGTTTTAAATAGTAGAGCGGACTTTTGTCAATATTGGGTGTATTAACTATTCAGATAAACTGTCAGAGATTATAGGATTTTTTTTTCCATCTCGCAGTGTCTTTAAAAGAGATTGAGTACCTCTCTGAAAGACATCAGTCAAATGCAAGATACTGTATTCAAAGACAACAAATTGACACCTGAAATCCATCCTGTGATGTCTATAATTTATAGAATCATATAACTAGTAAGTTTGTTTGATCCCTTAGAAGAAAAAAATTCAATCAAACACAGATGAATATACACTTGATATTTGTTTTCTAATGTGAGTTACGGTATCATTATGGTGATTGAAAACCACAGACATTGTATAACACAATTGACAGAGCTCAGGAGAGCTTAGGGAAAAGATGTTTCTGTAGACATGTCACCAAAAAAGTAAGTCAGGATCAACAGAAGAAAACTTCTGTGTAAAGATGAATTTAAGAGGTACTTAAGGAACAGATACCATTATAGGATTGTCCTCTTTAAGATAAGATGAAAATATTCAGAGCTGGTGAGGATTTTCTTATGAAGTACTAATTTAATATACACATGCTTTTATGAAGATCATATCTGTATCTTTCAGAGGAAAAATGTAAGAGAAACTTTTTTTTAAGGCACCCCAAAAATAAAGTTACAACTACATAATTGCTGCACCAAAAATAATTTCATAGGCAACCACTTCATATGTGAGTTTTCAACTGAAATATGTAACCTTCTTTGAACATGTGGTCAGGTCAATGCTTTAATATATTCTGTACTTTCTGTTTCTGAAAAGTTTTATTTAATTTTAGGAGCTTTGGATCTTCCTCAGGGAAACTGCAAAATCTGGTATCTAATATAGTTCATAAATTTACATGATGTGTTATAGACCCAAATCCATTATGAACTATTTTGATAAGCTTTTTCTTTGTCATTTTCTTTGGTCTGTGATCCAGTAGATAAAGTTTGATAATCCACATGAGAGAATCTTGAAAAGGAAAGAAAGCAAAAGCTTGTGTTTGCTGCATTTCTTCTATTGACAAAGGTGGTGGGTGATTAAAATTGTTAATCTGAGTTATATTTTAACTATAGAAGCATCATCTGTGTCCTTTCTTATTTTTTATGAGTAGCAGAAGACATAACTTCTTGCAGTCAATCTGTGGTAATTCTGACAAAAGACAAGAACTTTATACAATTCCACATAATTTTCTTTCAAACATTTCACGCTAAAAGGTCTTCATATTAGAAAATATTTTATGAGGTTATGTGCTATACTGGTTATGTGCACATGTGCACGCACATTTGTGTGTGTGTGATAAGTTAAGTGTAGGACAATTGCAGTAGGCTATAGTTGTAAAAAATAATTTTCTAACACTTTTGAGTTTTCTCACTTTGTGTTACAAAGCAAGGCAGACAAGAATGCTGGAATATATTTACAGACGGCATAAGATGAGGGGAAAGGCAACTTTAGGTGGGATACAAATATGTGGGTTTCCCAGATAAGAATCACTGTAGGTCTATAAAGTACTATGGAATCCAATAATAAAATATTTAAATTAAAAAAGAAAAAAACCTGTGGGTTTAAAATGTAAGGGAATCTGCCATGCTTAAATATGCTAAAAGCTGCTCAAATCATAAAATACCTGCATGAATTCACAGGGGTCCTGTCTATGTTTGTGAGGGTTGCAGTACACTAGTGTAACCAACGGAAATGAGATTCTCATGTATGCTTTGACTTTTTTTTGTATTGGCTGGAGGCTTGTTCTTCAGTTGACTGAAGGCCTATTTGCCGTTGGTGACCGATGGAGCACATCTTTTGGTTTAGTTACCTTTGAAAGGAATCCAGGTTTTCCACCTGCTAGATTCTGCAACAAATGCAGTTAGAAAGTAAGTAAGTACGGATGATGACTGGGAGATTGACTTCAAAAGTGTACTCCTGAGCTTTGGAGACTACAGCTAATGTACTTCACACAGTTTTCATGGCTTTACTAGAACTGCATTCTAGATCTTATTGGAATCGTTTGACTCTATCTGCTGCTTTCAACAAAGTTTGAGTCAATCCATGCGACACAATAAGGCTTGTATTCATTCCATTTCAGACAGTGTAATTAAAAATTCGTTAGCTAAATGTATTTAATAATTTTGGGACAGATGTACATCAGACTACATATTGCTTGCCATTTCTTGAATATAGATTATACATTTACATCTTAACTCTAGTAAAGAAAAAAAGCTAAAATACGTGTGCAAACAACATTAGAGACAATCAGGACTTAACAGCTTGTTGATGATTCTGTTGATGCCATCATTTTTTTCTCAGTTTGTCAGGTCACCGACTAAATATAGAAAAATGTACCTCTTGTCTGAAATAAATGAACTCTGCGGTGATTGGTTCGTATTGACTAATATATGATCCTATTTTCAGTTGTGATTCAAAAATCAGAAGAATGAAAATAAGAGATAAAATATTGATACAGAAATACTTTCTAAACATCTGCAATGGATTTTTTTATGGTAAAAATGCAGAATTTTTTGTTTGTTTGGCAGCTTAATATGAAATATTTTTCAATTGTTTAAATGTAAACAAAAATTTTTGTCATTTCCAGGTTCTGGATCTTGTGCTTTTTGCAATTTGGCTTTTGGCTTTTATATGATAGAAACAATTTATTCAGTATGTTATGTGAGTATAAACATTTTTTTTTGGTGTGACTGCATCACACACTAATAAAATGAAAGCAGTTAAAGAATTTTGTTTCACCAGGTGGCAGTATTGGATTGAAATGCATAGATTATTTTTTATTGTGTATATTTTCTGTTGTTATACAGTATTATTATCAGAAAAGGGAAAAATAGAGCATATCTACAATTTATATATTTATGATTCACTTGGTATGGCTTACTGATGAATCACTGAAAAATGAAACAGCTCTATTTTTTCCTTTAAATAATTTGTCAGAATATATTTGACCCACAGCATGATTATAGATCATTAAAGTAGATATTGAGTGGAATGGACAACACCTAGGGCTTCAGTGTCTTCATTTAGACATGAGCTTTAAATAAGTTTTGATCATTATTAATAAGTCATGCACTTAAAGAATTGCCTGCAAATCTGCAAAGCAGCACTGGTTCTCCCAGTCAACAGATAATTCTGGGACAAAGCATGTGAGATAGAAGTGGTAAAAAGCCAAGGTACTTTCCATATCTCTGCAACCGTGATTAAAGTGGAAAGAGGAAACTGGCCAGTCACAAGGCAGGAGAATTTTGTTGAATCCAAGCCTGGATTGAGTGAAAATTGTATCTGTGTCCATGAAGGAGCTATAAATGCACTACTAATTTTTGTTGAACAATGAAAATCTATAAAACTTTAATTGTTCTCTGGCTTCATTGTGAGTCATTCATATTGTTCAATTAAATTTTTCTTTGCTCACACTTCATATATTGTTATGCACACCTGAATTTATGAAAACATTTATTTTTCTTTCTCTAACTATAAATAGCTTAAATAACAATAATGTGCTCTCATCAGTTTATTATTTTCATCTCTTCAGTAATGATGTTACAAAAGTTTAACTGTTTTTATGGTGTAACTTTTGTGGAAGTCTAAAATAAAAAGAAGTGACAGTGTGAATATATTGTATTGCAATTTCTTCAGGTGACAATCAGCTAGTAGCATATGTTTCTTTTATGTTCCTTGGAACTGGATCTAGGCTAACTTTTACATCAGCCATGGGATTCCTTGGAAGTGTTAAGGAAATCAAATGTATACTCATTACAGTAAGTGCAAATCAAATTCCAATTTTCTAATGAAATGACAGAGAGTTTTGTGTATGAGACCTGTATGATCCTGTCTTGATGTTGAGATTTTCATATACAGTGCTTAAAAAATCTGCTAATAAGATCTTGCCTCCAATGAGATTGGAAAAAAATTGAAGAGCCTTCCATGTCATGCCATGATTGTTTCCAATGACAAAACTATTGCATTTTGGTTAAACAAAAGTTTTAGTCACAGTTTAGAGTTTGCAAAAGCTTATTTTTGAACTGAAAGTATAAGGAGTTAGTATATGCTGAAGAAGTAAAAGAAAATCTGCCCTAAAATATCTGTTTGAAAGCACAAGTTGCAACAGTATGGCTCTAATATAGAAAGAGAGGATATGATTAAATAGCAGGATTTTAGCCAAACAGGGAGAGATATTGTCACTCTGCACCTTCTTGGGTATGTCATGTTTACATATGATACTTGCATTTTAAGAGAAGAATGCTTTTCTTTCTTTAAAATTATGTGGTAATTATGTATGCAAGTATATAAGTGCAATGCTATATATTAGATCTGTAATCATATGCTCATATAATCACGTTGATTGCATTTTTAATTCTTTGTCTTTTATTACCACTTTTTTAGTACTATATCTCTTTTAGACTATAGGAACATGGCAACAGAGAGCTATTCTACCAAGTCACTTGTTATACTACAAATAAGTATAGCAGTGAGAGCTGTCTAGGTGTTATTATCAGGACTTCTATTTCTTCTTTGTACTGCCCTAGTACAAAGTACATTTAATGTTTGCCTTTTTCTTTTATTAGGTGATGAAAAAGAGATGTCTTGTTTCCAGTTTCTATGGCAATGTCTGAAATGGGTGAAAGTCTGGTTTTAGTGGAAGTGAGCAAAGTCTATGAACTTTGGTGGGTTTTTTTGTACATCTTTGTCTTTGACTATGTATGAGGATTTTAAGTTCCTCTTGCTAAATCAAGAAGAATTTCTTTTTTTGGTGATGCATAGTTTTTTGTTCTTCATTTATTGGTTCTGTCCATAAATACTGAAATTTTCATTTGATATCTCATTCTTAGCCACAGTGACAATGACGTACTGAGGTTTCTGAGGGCTTCTAGGAGAAAATATTTCTTAATTTGCTTCATCGCAGTCACAAAGGAAGGATAATATTTCTAGAATTTCTAGTTCTTTTTTTTTTATTTTTTGTTCTCTGATTTAATATGCTTATACATAATTTGTATACATTTTTTCAGTTTATGAGTTTTCAACTCCAGGTATTTGCCACTGACTTTGCACTAGCAGTGCTGACATTTATGAATAAAGAAGAGGTATGTGATTTGTTAAAAACTTTTATCTTTGATTTCAAAATATTATCTTGCAATATATTAAAAAAATATCTGTAGTCAACCTTCATTGTATGCTGTATCACCTTTTATATGAATCTCTGCCAAGTTAGAACATGCTTCTTATGCTTCTTATGGCTTGGTAGAGGACATGGAAAACTTAATTTGAGGAATACATGGAAATATATTTACATGTTTCCTTTTTTTTTGTTTTTCCCACTGCTGATTTGCCACAAAACACACTTTTTCAATTCAGGCACTCTGAGAATCTACAGTGTCAGGAATATCTCCTTTTTTTTTTTTTTTTTTTTTCTTTTTCTCAGGAATGACCCAGCAAGTAACTAATGAATTAATTTTTCATTTCAGTCTATGTTTTAGATCCCAGGAGAGTTCTGTTATAAGATTTAACTGTTTCATTTTTTAACAGGACACAAAAATAAATAGTGCTGCAATTAACTCTACTGCTTTGAACTTTTATGTAGTCACTAGTTTTACTACAGTTGCTTGAGCACTCTTCACAGTACTGTATGAGAGATTATCTGAGCTGAGTCCATAGCAGTCCTGCTTCTTTGCTTTTCCATATTTTCTAAATTTATGATCTGAGACTGTGTTACTGGTCTCATAACATTCATAAGATTCTCTAAACCCGGCTCCTGTTTAGGTAGATAGGTGAGTTTTCCTCCATTTCATTAAATCTATATCAAAAATTCTGGATTAAATGTTAATTAATGGAATTGTCCCTGTTTCGTATAGTGCCTTAATGGAATTGTCCTTGTTTCGTATAGTGCCTTAACACTAAAAGACTTAAACTCTCAGGAATCATGCATTCTGGAATCAACTATTTTCACAAGGAAAAATAGTTGAAAAATGGAAGCTAAATGTATTTTATATCAACTGTAATCTCAATCTTAACTAAGTGGTGCTGGAGTATAATAAATGATGGTAACATGTTAGTCATAGTGTCAATTTTTGAATTTTGGTGTTAGAATGACAATGGGTGGAAATGAGTTGAAGAAGCTTCATGTTTTCTGATTTTGTAATGAAACCAGATCACACTTCGCAAATTGATTAGAATGGTGCTCTTTGCAAGTGACCCTTGGAGAAAGCTAAATGTCAATAAAGATTAAGGACTGTTGACTATCTATCCAACTATATGTGCATACTAAATGTTATAAATATTATGTTATAAATATTATGTTATAAATATTATGTTATAAATATACGTTATAAGTATTTGTGGGAAGGTCCATAATCAGTGGAACAACAGAATTGATGAAGTTATTTCTGAATATGATAGAGACTGGCTGAGAAGGAACCTTTGTGGAACATTCTGAATGCAGTGCATCACAAAGTAAGGAAAAAAAAAAAAGAGATTAACCAGAAAATGTGCCTACTAGTGAAAACCTACTTTGATAAATACATCCATTAATTCTTTAGGATATGAAGCTGATATTTGCTTGCTCTTAAAATGCTATGGATGAGAGTAGATGTTTGAACTAATTTTTTTCCATGTGGGTAGGAAAAGATACAGTTCTAGTCACTGAAGTTTACTGCAGTTGAAAACAGGAATAATTTTCCTAATATCCTGAGAAGTGCTAGATCCCATAAAACACAGAGTCTGTTTAGATCTGAAGACTAAATCTGGACCATGGACAAGTAAAACTGGCATGAAGTCAAAGAACAGCTCTTACTAAAAGCATTTAGATAGATACTGCAGTGAACCTTTCTCAGAAATTACTCTTACAGCTTCAAGTGAGCTTGCAGATCAATACTTTAGCGCATATATTTAATTGTCCTTCATAATCACCTCTGTGGCATGGCAGCATGCAATTTGTTTTACTTTTCAGAAATCCTTAGTAGGATTTATATGGGATCAATTATTTTGAAAGTTGTTAGCAATTTTTTTGACCAGTGGCCCGCTAGCCACTTTTCAGATTTATTCTGGATCATCAGTTATTAATTAAAAATACTGCAGCTTTACAGTTTAACATGGTTTAATATGCTTCTATGGTTCTGTCTCTATGGCTCCTTGTGGAAGGTGAGTTATGTAGTTCTTGATAAACGCTGCAGACAATTTATGATTCCAGATCGCTCACAAAATATGTATGTCTAGACATAAGATTATAAAAACATAAGGTTATGAATGCATTTATAATGTATATTTAAATTTATTCTTTGAAAATCAAGCCTTCTTTTATTGTGTTCATGATTCCTCTAGTGATTAATGGTGACCTCATTGTGTCAATAGCGTGACTAGAGGGTTTGCTAGCATACTGGAGCTTCATTGAACTGCTGTGGCGGCAGAATTCAGTGAAGCTGCCTGTCCTAGGCAGTACCTGGAATGCAGGGAGGGGGCATGTTAAAATTGTAGCAGATCTCAGAGTACTGTGGTGCATCAGCTGGATAAAATGATGTAAAATCTGCCAAGACAAATTGTAATCACATTGTAAATGATATGTGGGCATTTCCAAGTCTTGTGTTACCTGCTTTCAGCTCACTACAACATCATGCTTATCTGTTAGGAGAAAAATAAAAGACCTGAGATAATGACTGATATTAGATAAGAACTAGACTGTTCGTATACTGTGGGTAAAATGTTAGGTAATAGTTAAAGATTTTTTAAATGAAATTTTAGTGCTTTTTTGCAGAAAAAATCACAGATCTGTGATTTTTTCTAATTTTTCAAAATTTAGATGCATTTTTTTTCAGAATACAAAAAAGAAGTGTTTAGCAGTCTGTAAGCCAGAATATGTCAGACTTTTTGTCTCATAAAAATGAATTTCTAAGTTTGCATTCTGAATCAGAATAAAGAACTGCTGGAATTCCCTTCACAATAAGAATTCCATCCTCCAAGCTGTTTGATGGCTTGGCTTTGTGTTATTGGTATTGAAATAGATTCTTGGGAAGGACTATTTACAATGCATTTGAACTGGGCTTAGTATTTGCTTTGTCCTTAAGGTCTTTGAGCTACATTTCACAAGAAAACTCTTCCTGCTAAAACACAGCTTGGAATAGCAAGTCTTTCCAAACATGTCTTGTTAAGAACTGAGAGCTTTTGAAATATAATGTTAAAAGAGACAAAGGATTAACTAAATAGTTTTCAAAATCTGATCCTTATTTAGGTTCCTAGATCAGATTAACTACTTTTTTTTTTTTTTTAAATTATATTGCCTGGCATTTTTCTGCCTTTTTTTTTTTTTTAATGAACTTCACAGTGAGTGTTAAATTTATTGATTGGAGTGTTTGTGAAGGCTTATATTGATAGTTAAAACATTTGGATTTACAAAATCTGGATTTACAAAAACTTTTTATGCTTACATGTGCCTTAGAACAGGCTCAGGGTCTGAAAGAAAATTTCTTTCAAAAGTGTATTTTAAGTCCATATCCTTCTTAAACCCATACTGTCCAGTCCACATCGCTGCAAATTACACATACACTGACAAATCATTGGCTGCAAAATCCACTTGCTATTAAATATAGAAAGGAGTGGTCTAGCTAATTTAATCAACTAAAGTAAATGACTAACAGGGGGTAGGTTGAAAATTCTTCTGTGTGTCAGTTTTTATAGGCTTTGGTGTTACAAGTTACAAGAATTCTATTCCAGATGGAATGCTGTGGAAGATACAACATCGCCCAGTGGGAAACAAATAAAAATAAAAAAAGTACTGAGATCCCATGTTCATGCACCAAAACTAGTCTGAAAAAATGTTTTTTTAATGTCCCAGGGAACTCAACATACCATACGGTAAGGAATAAGAACTTAGCTGAAAGAATGCAACTTTTGTCACTAAATGAATTCTGGGAAAAACAAACAAAGCATATTTTGCACTAAGACTTCGTTGCAGATATATACATAATGTTCATGGCCTTACCTCTGGCCTTCCTGAAGACTTGGTCTTTACTCCATAGATATCAATCACACAGAAAGTTATAAATAAAGGATACTTCAAGATAACTGAAGTGGAAGATACCTCAGAATCAGTAACACAGGGACGTTTACTAATGGTTTACGAAGCAGTAAGCATCCAGGCATTCAAAAAAATCAATTCTGTGGCAATATAGTGATGATAAAGGAAAGAAACAGCATGTAAGAAGCATATAGTATCTCTGCAGTTGTAATTACTAGTCATTTTTTTATAGGATGTCTGTGACGTCTTCATCAGTGTTACCCTTTTCCAGATTATCTTCATGTACCACACTGGATAAGAAGAATGAGCAAAGCATTAAAACAGAATATGTGTTGTCAGGCAATAGTTCATGTCAAGATTTACCACCCTTAGTATAAGAGGAGCGGTTGCACTGGATTATCATCAGATATCACAGATATCATATTTTGACATTAGAAAATGAGAAAAAAAGAGATAAAAAAATAGATAAACATTCTTTTATAAAAACCCTCCAGTACTGAAATAATAGGACTGTCTAAGGGAAAAAAAAAAAAAAAAAAAAAAAAAGTAGCGTGTACTCTTTTGACAAAACAGGACAGTAAGTAATACAAGGACTTATGCCATTTTCTTTGCTTATCAATTTGGCATTGGTAGCTGTTGCTACAGACTCTTATTAAAAGATTGTTTAAAAGGAGAGAAAGGATTTACTTATATTTATAGGTATTTTAAGCTCTTTAATGATTTGTAAATCCTTAATATAAGCAGTATAATAACCATAGACTATAATCTGGGATATATGCACATCAGTTTCAGGATGCATAATGCATGAGAATCAGGGAAAACTTGAAAAATATTCTTTCAAGCACTTGTAAAGTAGTCTCTAAGTTCTGCTCCTACAGAAGCAAATTCCCTCTTGATTAAGACACAAGTTCTGGTACATTTCACTTTAAAAGTATCAGGTATTTACTTAAGAATAATCTGCATAGTTTAGATAATTTTTAAACCCAATCTCTGAAATATACATTACTACTCAATTTACTTTTTGGCAAGTAAATATGAGAATCCACATCACACACAGTTTTATTCTATATATGTTTTAACAGTATGTTCTTGTTATAAATGTGAAATCTGAATTCTAGACTCAAAATTATTTTTTTTAAAGCTGTTCATCTATCCTTGCTTAGAGTTGTGAAGAATATTTAGATATATGGTTTGAAAACACTGTTTTGATCTTAACTTCAATTAATGTTGTCCTGCTATACAGGTAAAAGTAATTTTAAGGGCAAAAAATGACATTCTGCTGGGGCTAAAAGTCAATTCAGTACCATTTGGATTTTGCATATGCTCTTATGTTTTGTAAAGCTTCTATTAATTTTGATTGGAAGTGAGATATAGGACTGTTTACCAACAAATTCATATATTCAAGCACCATCAGATGTGGGAGTGTGCTGTCAGGAGGCCTGGCTGGCAGCAGATACGCCTCCCACTGGGATGATCCCCTGGCTCTCTGTCCTCCTGGCTATATAACAAATTGTACCTGTGTAATAAAGTTGCACCTGCGCCATCAGCCTTGTCCCCGGAGTTTCTCTCCGTCGCCACTGTCACCGGGGCACAGGCCACCCCACATATTGGTGCCCGAACAGGGACGCCCCACAATCAGATATGTTGGTGTTGAAGGTTTATTAAATAAAACATTTAACTAGACTCGTGAAAGCAAACTGAAATATAAGGGTCTGAAGCAGTTAAATCTCTGGAGCAAAAGACTTGTGTTTGTCATATGTTTATATAGAATCTAAAGACTGTATGTGCTAAGTAAATCAATATAAAATCAGGAAAAAAAAAGGAAAATTTGGGAGAGAGAAAAGGGATAAAGGTTTCAAAACAAGAATCTGTGAAGAATAGCAACAGGAATTGATTCTTCTCTCCAAAGATCTCTGAAAGGCTAAATGCTGTCAAGCAGGCAGAAAGAACTTTTGGTAGTACCTAAAATCATGGGTTTGAAAATGAAGTTATTTCATTTTTAGTCAGGGAAATAAGAGTAGGACCTGTTTTGCCTTTTCTGTATGTAGTACTGATCAACACTAGGGAGGGTAAAACGTTTCGTGCATGGAATAGTGCATTAATTAAAAAAAAATATAGTATACATACTCAGTCTTTATTATAATTTCTGAAAGCTTTTTGTCTATTGAGAAAGAACTGTAATCTCCATCTAAAAGCTAAAAACAAGATTGACAGGGCGCTTGGACACTTAATTAACTTGCGTGCCTTTTGAAATAGATTTCAAGATATTTTTGTGGATGCAAACCTAAGTGATCTGCTCAAGATTAGATAGCACATCCATGCCAGTTCTGTACTCAAACATGAAAATTAAGCATGCAATCATAGACCCATACCACAATATACTTTCAAATGGCTCTTTAGAAACAAAAAATGCATATTATCTTTCTGCAGTAGGCTAAAATCTAATTTCTGTAACAAAGTACTGTCGTCTGTGCCCACATATATGCTCAGGATTAGTAGAAACTGCTCCTGTGGACCTTGGTGACAGCTTGGCATGCAGAAGTGAGAGGAAAATATGCCTCACTACGTAATAAAATACTGCAGAGTTCCTACCAAGTATTATAATTGACATTTACAGCAAAATGTACATATGTGCTGCTAAAATTCCCAGCAGGCACAGATAAATAAATAGTAGATGTGTGTATGTATGAAGATGTATAAGGTAGCTGTCAATACAGTGGCAATTGGTGGCAGTGCTTAAGAAAAAAATCCTAAAACTAGTATTATTAATATATTATTTAATAAAAACCAAGGAAGAACAAATACAGAATAAAATCTATAGGATTACAAGTTAAATAATTGTAGAAACTTTTCTTGTGTGTGCCTTCAGATCAGAAAACAGACAGAAGTATTTATTTGATCTCTTGATATGTGCAATGTTGATAGACAGACACTAGAGGACACAGGGAGCTAAAGGATTATACAGGACACAGCAAAATAAACAAAAGATTCACAGAATGGACATACCTTTCATACGATGAACACTTTAAAACATTTTAAGTCAGAAAGTGAGAGCGATGTGGATCTTGGACACTGCATTTCAGGGAATAGGCTGTTCAGGGAAGTGTGCTTTGAAGGATTCTCTTGCAAGAAACAGTTCACTGCACCTTTCATTGTGTTAGAACTCAGTTCCAATGAAGCAAGCATTTTGAAATGATGCAGTGGCTGAAGGAAAGTTCCCCAAAGATTTTAGGGCAAAGTCAAATGAATGAACTATGTGCCTACATGGCAGGGCAGTTGTAAAAAATAGTATGGATGTCTTTTTTTTTTTTCTTTAGTTCATACTCTCAAAAGAATAGAAATTACAGTCAGTTCATTTCTACCTATTTCAATGTACTGCTCAGCTCCTTAGTGAAAAGAAGTTGTGGTTTCCACAGGACATTTGTAATTTGTGTTCAATACTTACCCAAGTAATCAATGTCAGTTCTTCTATGAATGTCTTTTCTAAACTCTGAATAGGAACCAAATATAACCCTTTGGATGTCAATAAAACTATGCTACAAAGTACAAAGGTAATGGGCAACAGGTAAAGAAGGGATAATTTCAGGTACAATCTCCAAGAATCTGAAGATCTAAGCTCAAAAGAATAGGCCATATCAAAGAGAGAATTTGCTGAGGATGAAAAGTTCTTTGCAATGAAAAATGGAAAGCACTTTTAATAGAAGAATATTAGTAGTCATGATCATACTCATCCATCAACAAAAAAGGAACATCTAGCAGAGAAATATAAATGAAAAAATAAGACGTGAACAGCTTTTTCAGGGTGATTCAGAGATAATAGCTGTTTGAGTAATCACTAGCCAAGCTACTGTTGTCCATTCTTACAAAAATATTTAGCATTCCGAAAAGAGTACAACAAATAGTTTACTATTTGCTTGAATGAATGTAATGACATTAACATATGATCCCAGTGATCTAATGATATTACAAAATGAAAAGTGACCTTTCTTTCTTTAAAGAACATTCTTAAGCCTCAACTATGCTAAATTAACACGCAGACAGTCCTGCATACTGCTTTGATCACAGATCTTAAGGAATTTATTCCTCATGGCAATAAGGTGATTAGAAAGATCTCTATATTTTTTTTTTTTTAAAAAACAAAGTTTAACAGCTAGATTCAAATCATATATTTTCTTTTGAAAATGATATATGCTTATATTTTAATTTTCCTCAGCTCAAACTGTTTTGAAAGTAAATAATATTTATTTAGTATCATATTTATTTATGTTGTCTTATCTTTCTAATAAAAAGGATCAATATTCAATATAGCATTCCAAAATCTTTAAAGGAAACACATAGATAATTCTACTGTAAATTACTGGAAGTGGAATATCATTAAATTATCTTTGGAAATCTATCTAAAATAAAGTAAATCTAGTTTTTGCATGAATTGGCACTTTCAAAACTTTGAACTAATGGGAAGTAACTGTAGAACTGTAGAAGTAACTGTAAAACTATTTTACGGTAACTTTTATGGTAAACGTTATTTTTTATGTAAATGCATTTTATGCCATGGCTTTGTTTTAATTAATGCTTTTAACAGTCTTAGAGTGCTGCTGATTCTTCAGATTTTATATCAAAAATGTCTGATACTTATTTCTTAAACATTTAGCTTCATTAAAGTTCATTTGTAGCCCTCATGTCTGAAAAGAAAAGCTTAAAATATGAGAGTTGCAGGTTTGAAAAAAAGAAGGAAAGCGAATAGTTATAGGCTGTATTTTTTGAAAAAGCTTATAAAGACTGATAAAATCCCATATCTTGTGGTCACTTCACTCAGTTGGAGTTGGCAACACTGCAGCTTTGGGGATTTGATCTGGCTCCAGTTGTTTTAAATTTATTTTACTGTTAGGGGTCCCCCAAATGTTTGAAATCTTTGCAGGCATAATCCATTTCATTACTGCTACACTTATCAGATCTCTATTACCTATGAACTCAAAGTCCAAATCCATTGAGTGAAAATGGAAACTTTGAGACAGATCAATGCCAGTGCATGTTGCTTCATTTGGAAAAGCTGTCTTGCGATTATAATGCAGAATGTATAATTCTACCCAAATTCAATTCCAGAATGTGGCCTGGGAACATGAAGGGTGGGGGGAACATAAAGGCCTTCTCTGGGGAGGCGAACAGTGTGACAGCTTCCAAGGAGAAAACTACTAGTACTAGACATTTATGATGTCTATGATGGTAAGCATAGGGAACCTGAGTCAATTCCCACGTTTCCCTTTTTATTGAATATAGGATGAAGCATATAATGATGCCCCAAATGACTGGTTGATGCAGCTTGTACATTCTCTCCTGTAGTAAATAAATGCAGATTTTTTTGTGTTTTGGGAAAAATATTGTTGCAGAATATAAATAAAGCAATTCCCACCACCTCTTGAATATGAACCAGGATTCTGCACTGAGTTATTGGATAGCTTAAACACATAGAAGCTTCACTTGCATTACTCCTGACCCAGTATATCAATTCTCATATCACCTTCATTGTACTCATACATAATTCCACTCATTAACCATTCGTAAAATGATGGGTATCTTAAGTTTTCTATGCAGTTTTAAACTATGCTACGTATGTATATGTAGGTTAGAGGCAAACACACTTTAAATGTTTCTGTGAAACCATGTTTCTTCACCAACTAATTTAAACACAGATATATATTCATTGGATGTAGGAATAACTGGAGTAAAAACTCTCTTGATAACATTATCGTTGACCACAGACAGTGATAGGAAAAAAAAAAAAAAGTGTAATTTAAATGCCACTAGATTCAATTTTGCCTGAATTTTATTCCTCCCATGGCAGCCCCACTAGAAGCTTTAGTCATGCTTAGGCCTTCCAACAATTTCTTTTTCACATGGTGTCTTGCATTTCCATTGAAGGATGTGTTTCTGTAGCTGTCCTTCCTCTAACGGTCTCTCCTCTCTCTCCTATTTTAATTATTTTTGTAACAATGTGAAATCTTTCAGAACTCTATTTGCCTGTCATATTTGTTTGAGAATGCCCAGCAGATGCAAAAGATTTGGGGAGGGAATGATCTACCTTCATTCAAACAAAGGTATATTCAAACAAAGATAGGTATCCATATCCTCACATACATGCTTGAATCCATGTGCACCTTCACAGCATGACTATGCACTAAGGACTCATTTTCTTAAGAATTAAAACTGAAGAGTTAGACTGTTGTCACTGTTACTAAAAGTGATGCCCTATAGCGGCTGAAGCACGAAGGCCCCTCTATATGCCCTGTATGACTTGATCTCTCAAGCTTGTTACACTGTGTTATAACCATGCAAATCGTTCAAAGAATAATAATTTCCTTTACTTCATAATTAATTATTCTTTACCATTACTTTTAGGATAGTTGTATATACTGATGCTATTCAAATCCTCAGTGTAACCAGTAAGTTGAATAATCACTATGATCCATATTTAAGAAAGTAAAACTCATGTTTTAGAGAAAAGTAGCAGAGATGGACCAATATTTTCAAAGCAAATAGCAGAGTCACTGATCAACTCTTTCCAAAGTGCTGTGTCATTTTACTGTTAAAGATAATAAATCTCTTAGTAATCCTTACAGGTGAGGAAATTTTCTCTACGCAGACTTATTATGTTTTGAAAAAAACAATAGATACAAATGAAAATTATAACAGCCAATATTTTTTAGAATGTTGGTAAAACTCTGCAAACACAAAGAGAAAAAAACACTGAAATATTTCTCAATATGGATTCATAATCTTTTCTATTTTTTACTCCTCCTCAAAGTTAAATTTATTTTAAGAATATCATATATTTTTAAATAATGTTGTATTTGACTTCTTATAATTGCACTTCATTGTGCCATAACTGTGTGTATATATATATAAAACATTATAATGTATAAATATATATGATATAGCTATAAAAGCCTATGAGAAAAAATTCAGGAAAAGAAAGGCCTTGTTTTCCCCACTCCAATTTCATGTAGATATACATTCCTCACTTCTAGTGGTGTTCCTCAAGATACAACAGTACAAGTGAGAACAGAACCCAAACACAAGTTTCAAGCCCTTCCTCAGAGTTTTGGAGAAGGGATGAAAATAAGACATACATTTCCTTATCTGTATTCATATCAACAGATACATGTGAACTATTTTAGACTGTGTTTTCTACAAGACATATCATGCAATATACTGAGTAGGTTATGTATATTAGGATGAGCTATTGTGAGGAATACCAGAAATGCAAATAGAAAAAAAAATGAGAAGTTTCAGACAAAGAAAAAAAATGACCACCATTATTTGGATCTTGATTTAGAAATAAAGTGTTGAAAACAGTTTTAGAAGGCTGTACTTGTGGTATAGAGACTCAGAATTCTTGATTCATTTTTCTTCCCTGTCACTATTATACTGTGTCATTGTAGGCATTTTTTTAATCTCCAGTCATCCGCTTCCCTATAAAATGGAATAAGAATGCTTCCTGTTTTATTAATTTGTCTGAGTTCTCTCTTTATATGCTATGCTCTTTAGCTAAAGGACTTCTTTTTCAACTCTGTATTTTTGTTTATTGTTCTTTATTGGGAGTCACTAGGCTCCCAATACAATAAGTACTAATGCCACTCTTACTAGTGTGTGATGTTTGAGTCAGGTTCTCCAAGGGCTAAAGTCAAAATTCACATGGTAGGGTCGCAGTAAACCTCATTTATAAAATTCAAGTGAAGCTGCTTCAAACCCGGCCATGAGCAAGTTATGTCTGCTCTTATTAGCAACCATCAGTGCTTCTGCTCTCTATCAGTGCGAAAGGTGTTCTAATCTTTTGTTGAAGCCAGTTAAATCCAGACAAGGGCCAGACAGCTTCATCCAGAGATTTGTGCAAAGATTATGCCATCAATAGTAAATCCACTCTAAAAAGACATGAGTTTGGATAGCATCTCCATTTAATTCGCCAAGGTATTTCTACCAACTGCATTTTTAGTACTTTATCATTAGGAGAAATGCCTGCAAACATTTTTATTTGCATTTGGCAGAGGAAAAGCAAAGATTTTATGGAAATATAGAAAACAATTTTTTTTTGCAAAATACCTACAGTTATATAATAATATAGTGAAGTGGCTTTTAGATTTTAGGTTTTCATCTCCGGTATTTTAAAATTGTCTAATTTGTTATGCAAAAGTGCCTATAAAACGCCCAAATTATTGATAGCTGTATGCATATATTGGGTAGCCACAGTAGGATGAGTCTCTTCATACAGTTGGATTTGATTCAAATCAGAGAGGCTTTGATACCATCAAGCTTTCTGGTTTTTTGTTTGTTTGTTTGTTTGTTCATTTTCTTAATTCTTAAGCAGAATTCTTCTCCACAGCCAGAGACATAGCAAGTCAGAAAATGATCTCAGTGCCTCCCATCCCATTCTTCTGTTCCTTGAAGGAAACTACATGCTGCAGCTCAGCTTTGCCAGTGAACATTTAGGAATCAGTAGTCTTTATTTCTTCCTATTCATCTGGTCCAGGGTGGAGCCAAAAAAAACACTGAAGATATAACTAAAACATGTAGACTCTGTAATTCCATTGAAATTTTACAATCGGAACCTGCTGATTGCTATGTTCTCAGGTTCAAGGCTTGCATAGCTTGTGGAGGTCTGTAAGCTTACCCACTTGAGTGGGCAGTCAAAGGCAAAGCCTATCTCAAAGTCGACATATCTGTCCAGCCAAATGCTTCTCAAACCGAAGGTATGTTAGTATTCTCTTTCTTAATTCTGTGGTTTCAAGTTCTTTACTGTAGTTCATGACATTATTGTTTATTTATTTATTTAATTCCAATATTTTAGAAAAGGAGACATCAATTTTTATATTTTACATCTAGTTATTTCCTTTTAGTCTTTTGACACTGACATGCACTTACGCATGCTTTTTCACAGAATGAGTGTATTTCTTTATGCAAGTTTTGTTTCATGCAAAGTGAAAGAACAAGTGTGAAATCTGTATGAAATAAAATTTTAAAATGTGAGAAAAGTCATCAACATCTAACTCAACAGAATGGTTTATTGAGTCGTTGTGTAAGGTCAGCTCACCTAAGCACTCAATAGGCAGCAGCTAAGACCAGCCTAAAAAGTAAGTTGCAAATACATGTAATGACAAAAGTTTCCCTGGACTCTCTCCAGACTTTGAACTGTTGTTTGGAGAAAGTAAACAACTTCTCTAAGATCACACACAGACACTCAGACCAGGGGCGCACATTATGCAAGAGCCTGTGCAGCTGGCACAGCTCTGGAAGCCACGTGGCAGACAGAACAAGCAGATTTTGAGGGAGGGTGCAGAAGCAAAAGAGATTTAGGCCGTCACTAGTGCAAAGAAGATATTGCCTTAACAGCAGTAAAAGAAATTAGAACCTATATCTAGTGATTTTGAATGTATGTTTAATGCACTCGGTCATGGTTGCTCACTAGCACTGTGCTGCAAAGGTGTGTTTATACCATCAGAGAAATTTGCCTATGACACAGAAATGAAGAACTGGACTGTTTTATGGTATTCACAAAAAGTTTTTATGTGGTTTCTAATGAGTTTTAACCTGTTCAAATAACATCATATAATAATTTAACATATCTGGTAATTGTCTTCAATAATTACCAGCTAGCCTTAAGGACAACTGAATAACAGCAGCTCCCAACAATTTTCTTGCATCAGCAGTTGCAGAAAGAAAAACAAAATCTAGGATGAGAAGGTCATCTCCACTGAAATAGCTGAGGTCTAATTCAGACCAAGCTTCACTGAGTTAACAGAGAAGCAACTAAAGATATATTTGCTCACTAGATTTAAGCAATTTTTCCCCATCAGGAAACATTTTGTTTTTTTGACTCAAAGTAATGTAGAGGTATAGATGTGGTGCATGACTCAGTTTTTGTATCATAGATCTGTCATAGTGATTTTGGGTTCATTGCCATTAAAATCATCACTAGTAATTTTAGGATTTTCTAGGAATTACCTTGAAATGAACATGCTCTATAGTTCATTGTGCATAAGGACAAGTTTGGGGTTCTTCTATACTTTGTTGAACCACACTGTAGTCCATATTTAGCCCATTATGCAGGGAGGCTATTGCATCCTGACTAAAATGACTGACGGAATATGTGTGTTGATAGTAAATGTGGTTCTTTTCCCAGGAATAACTTAGCCATAAAACCAGTTAATTTCATTTACCTCTGGATAGTTACTGAAAGTCATTAAGCCCCCACAATCCCTGAATAGTGGAGTAACAAGCTACACTCCCTTCAGTAAGGCTAAGTAGTTATGAAAAAAAAAAGCCCCATGCATTTATCAAAGACATTGGAAATCCCTTGCCCACAAGGACCATACAATGCTCTGAAACCTTTTGCAGCACGCCTAGGCCCAGCCCTTCTGTTACCTCTAAAGCTGAAAGAATACCAGAATGAAAGACTACTAAGAGAGGTGTTTGTTTTTCTTTCTGTTTCCATGAGTCCTCAGATCACACCACTATAAACTGCTATTACAGTAGGTACCTTCCCGCTATTAGACACATTTGACAGACACCATCTTGCTCATTCACAAGCAAAGAAGGACGAAAACAGTGTATTCATTTTAACATAGAAATTAATAGCTTTTAAAGAAATAAAAGTGAAAGTCAAGCTCTCGTTAGACTTCTCCATTTCTTGAGCTCCCTTTCATTCATTCACAGATGTCTGAGGAGAGTGTACTCACCTAAGCTCTCTCTGTCCAGTTGGAGTTGTTATGTGACTCTGGGGCTTTCTCTTTGTTCACCATCAGAGTCCAATAACGAATTTTTTAATCTTCTAAGATTTAAAAGAAAAAAAATTTGCTTATCTAAAACATGAAAAGCAAGGTCATAAATAACAAAAGGGAATCACAATCCCTACTTAAGAAATGTGGTTCTGATTTAAGCAAGGCTACATACTTAAAATGTAGTTGAAACAAGTCAAAAGCCAGAAATTATACTGTATCAAAGATGAAACACTTCCAAAACCCTTTGACTTGAGAAGTAAAACTAAAAACAAAACTGTGAAAATGTCTATCATCAGTTTGTCCACCTGACATGATTTTTGTAAATGCCTTTACAAATTTATTTTGTATTGATTTTGGAGTTCAGAATGAATATCAGATTGACTCTTGCAATGTCAAAGAATGAGCTGTTATAGTTGATTTTATCCATGTTCTTCAGTGAATGAATTACAATGTACATCATCTAAGTATGTTTTTATTCTATTATCAGTGGAGTTGTGCTAACGTTTTAATTTCTGTACTTGTGGTAGCTTGATGAGGCTTAATTGTCATTCAAATAGTTTCAGTTAAAAAGAAATAGGAATAATAAATGCAACATTTGTTTTTTAAAAGCAATTAAAAGCATTATTATTATATGCTCACTCACAGATGTGTCATGAGACACATAGTCTCACAATCACTCAGTATATCATTTACTACTTTACAATCATAACACTTTGTAAGTACAGGAAAAGTCTTGTTACTGAGCAGATCAAACACTAGCCAGACTTACACAATCAATTGCATTCCCTTGGGTTAACAAAAAATGTGATTATCAATTTTTTAAACAAATAAAAGAATCTACTTTTAATTTATACCCATGAATCTTTCTCACTTTCTTTTTTTTTTTTTTTTTTTTTTAACTCTAAGTTGTGAAGTACATTCATATCTACAACCAGAGGCCAGGTTCTTGCTTGCAGCTAAGATCAAAAGTCACGAGCTACTTCTTGTCCTTTGAGGAGTTCAATCCAGTTACTGTTCTCAAAGTTCATTAAATACACAGGACTCTGGCAGCACATTTGCACCTATGCACTTACTCAAAACAGAGAAGATCTACAGATGTTTGCAACCTGGATGCTCTAGAGACAGGACTGGGAAACAGACCTCTCCATAGTGAGGCAAGGAACAATAGTGGGGATATGGATTTTTTTTTTGTCCTAAATATGAAACTGCCTCCTTTCTTTATTTTGCCTCTGTTTTTATCATGGCTAGGTGTGGGTCAAAAGAAGAAGAAATGCAACACTCCCAAGCCCAACTAAGGTAGCAGTCACACACAGGCTAAGAATGACTGAATTCAAAGAAGAGAAAGAAAGGATAAAAAGAATAATCTCACTTTCAGCTGAAGAAGTTTTAACACATTGAACAGATAATTTTTCTGTGAAATATTTCACCATTATGAGAGAGAGGAAAAGAGTTGCAGAAGTTGCTTATGGAACAAGGTACACAGAGGTGGTACGCATGTCTGGAATAAGATGCACCAGTAAGAGGAAGTAAATAAGTGGGTTTGACAGTCAGTTTGAGAATGAGCTGTGATTTTAACAGACATTTTTGTGTATAGATCCTCCACACTCAAATCCTGTCGCCATTAAGATGGGAATAAATCTGTATGTCTCAGCTTCAGAGCAGTGCCCTAGTACCAGGCCACCTGTGAAGAGAAAAAGGAAGAACAGTCCCCATTCCTTCATTAAAGCTGCTTTATATCATAGAAAATAATTAAAGATTAGCTGGAGAAGACAGACTAAAGGCAAGAATGAACAAGTCTCTCTAGCTTAGCCATGCATCTGAGGGGGCAAGTCAGGTATTAGAACCTCCTCCCGAGATTGTTTAAAGTGAAATGTATATGCAAGTTAAAATGGTAGAGATCAGACTAGACTTCCCTACACCTGGGAGGGTGTCCTAGTCAGTGGATGAGACAATCAGGCTTGCACTTGTTGCTTCTTTTTGAGTTCAATGAATCTGGCATAATTTTATTTCAGAAACTTGCTGTTTCAAGGGCCGAGATGAAGACTGCCCTCTTGCACACTCTCTTGGAAAACTTAATGAGTGGTGGGGAGGGTCTCAGACACAGCTGTAGGAATGGTAATTTGTAATACAACCCTCAGGCAAGTTAGTGTGAATGCTTTAACCACTAAATTGTTAGCATCTACAGCTGTCTTTTTAGGAGGAACAATCTCTGTTCCACCTTTGAAAGAAGGACAGAGGTAACTATCTTTCAGAAAGAATTCAGGACTCTGTCTTCCAAGGGGAAGATGATGCCTTCTGGTACTGTAAAATAGAATGGAAACACAGCCAGCCACTGAGCTTTCTGATTTTGGGCATCTCACTTTTCAGTTTATTGTTTTGGGGAGTTCAACTGTAGTCATTCATTCTATTGGCACAATAATTTTTTCTCAATATTTAGATTTCCTGAAGTTTATCATTTTAAGAATATTTTAAATGAAGATATATTTCAATGACTACTGTAGTCCTTGAAAATGGAAAACAAAAGAAAACCAATAATGAATTTTAAAATGTTGAAAAATATTCTTAGAAAGTCTTTTCTATAATGGTAGAATATAATTTTCTATAATATATTTTCCATGACATAACAAACTGTAACAGCTTGTTATGTCATGGAAAATATATTCCTGGTCCAAAATAAGATTAAAGGAATAACAACTGAAATACATTTTCTGTATGGATCTTGACCTCTGTTTCTTCAAGGTAGTAAATACAAACACATGCACTACACATGTGTACGTTTATGCCTATATATTTACTTAAACTTTGTTTTTATATCCTGCAGTTTTAACAGTGTTATCTCTATTCTATTATTCATGGATCAGCCACAGTATATTTCTAAGAGCAAATAAATATTAATGTCTGTATCAATGTGTCTCGTACTACTAAAATAATCATAAATCTTCTAGTCCACTTTAAAACTAGATGCATGGTTTGCTTCCACTACTCTTTTGAATATTGTGGAAATCTCTCTGTAAGAGAGGTAAGGGGGGCTCTGTAAGAGATATTTTCCTGGCTATGTTGATCTTTCACTAACGTACTTTAAACAACCAAAACAAACCAATTTAGAGTCTCACTTGTATTGGAAAGAAATCAATTTGACAAATATATTGTTCACTCTTTTTTTTTTTTCCCCAGAATTCCTTTCCTTCACTCTTTTATGAAATCTATACAGACTTGGATTTTTCAGTTACACAGACTAGCATAGTACTGGAGTGCTAATGAAACTACTTTCATCTTTGAAATTTGAGAATTCAGGAGAATGATTTATGTTTTTAAAGTTAGATACTGCAGAACCAGGTTAAATAAAAGCCTTATCATGACTGCTGACCAGAGATATATGTTTAAAGTTATTGGTAAAATTGGTAAAAGAAGGGTAAAAAACCAAAACCATTTATGGTAAAATAAAGCCAGCTTGTTCTAGCATTGGAGCCTATTGTCAATAGAACATGCAATTGCAGACCACAGTATTTTTTGGAAGTTCTCAGGATAAGATGCTGACCAGCCTGCTCTAATATCAATGCTACCCTTGCTTTGGAAGGTGCAATCAAACCCTGTGATCCTTTTCAATCTAATTTACTCAGTAATTTTATCGTTAGAGTAGGGAAAAAATAAAACCCATCAAGATATTTTGAAGAGTTTGAGAGTGGAAAAGAAGAAGTCTCAGACAATTTAAAACATCATTAAAGGATGCAACAATTATGACATATTTTCCAAGATCCATTTAATTGAATACATAACTCTATATAACCAACTTAAACAACGAGACATTTCTTGTGCAAGTAATTTTTCAGGAAATCTGAATTCTTCAGAGTTTTACAGGGGAAGGTGTTTTTATTCATATATCTTATGCTTTAGTCAGGTTTTTGTTTCATGGATAACATTAATGATATTTCAAATGCAAAATACACTTAAACAAATATATCCAGAGTCAAGATTTTTATATGAAGTAAAGAGTGATCAGAAAATGTTCTAGCTTGTTTGACCCTTGTAAATATGTATATTGCATTTGATATTTGTTGAAAACAACTCCTAAAAAACAACTTTTGTTAAATACAAATAAGTGGATGGAAACAGGATGGATTCACTCCCACTGTCCAAACCATAAAGAAACCCCTGGTAGTAACCCAGCAGAGAACTGTGTGCATATTTTTATCTGCCTAAATAAAGCATGACATTTCATATGAGATCCGTTTAATAAAGAGAAATGTTACCCCTTTTGGAGACTTACGATTCAAATCCTTGCACAAATAGCCAGAGAAATCTTTCTTTTTCAGTCTGCTCTGCTCTCTTTTGTATCGACAGAAGTACAATCATTGTTTAATACTTCATTGTGTAGAGATTTAAATAAGATAAAGGATTGTGTGAGGCAAGCCAATAATATAGAAAAGGTATATGTATCATTAAATAACTATTTCGCAGGAATTCAGCTTGTCAGTAAACTACAAAAACATGCTTTGTCCCAGGCATTGTGTAGGTAGGCGGATAGATATGATCACAAGGCCACACAGCTCTGAATGACAGTCAGCTAGCAGAGTTTGGCTAGTGAACACTTCACTCTGACAATATTCTACCTTCTACATGTCCCACCTGCCCTGGAGACTGAATGTTAATAACCAGCTTTACCTTTTTGGTAGATCTTACTCCACATGGATAGGGAATTCACACCTGTGGTGAGCCATCCTCTCCCACTCTCTTTGTGTGACTTCCTGAAACAAAAAAGTGCTTGGCCTTCCTCAACAAATGTATACACTTTAAATCTCCCGGTAATGAACACTTCATGCATAGGATAATACGGAGTACTTAACCTCTCGAGAATCATTTTCAGATATTTCTATCTTCTGAACTGAGGCAAGATAAGAAAGTCAAACTCTGAGCTTCTTATTGATGTAGGTGATATTTTTACTAACACAAACCCCAAGTACTACCTACTTCTTTTGTATTGAATTGATCTCTGATATTTAAGCACTGAATGTGCCTTGGTCTGAAAGGACTGATATAAAAATAAATAGCTGACAATATTTCATAAAACTAGACAGAACTCAGCTGTGATTGTTGAAGAACTGCACCAAATGTGGTGTTTGAATTAAGAAGACTCTGATAGTTGCTGAAATGTTTCTGAAATTTTCTAAGATTTAATTATCTTGCTGCAACTTAAGTTACTTGCTAATGAAATTAAAGTGGAATTCTGTTTTTCAAGGGTGACAAGATGTCAAGCAATAAGGATAATTTTAACATTCATTTTTCCTCCTTAGCCTTGCCATATGTGTTTCTATAGCTATATCTCAATCATTGCAAATTGTATTCTTCCTTTTTATCTCCTTACTGTTCTCTAAAAGATACGGATGAGAATAAAAGACATTATATGGAGTATTTTTATTTATCAAAGAAATTTTGAAACTCCATTTCTCCAAAATAAGGGAAGCTTCATACACAACTTAAATATATTTTTAGTAACAATTAGAACTGTATTCTTTTCTCATTTTCACAGTAGAGCTAACATTCTTTGAAATCAATATTGCTAAATGTAGTAAAATTTTGCGGTTCAAAATGAGAACTATGACATGCTTCTCTCTGATGAACTATTTTAAAGTTAGCCTGGTGATAAAGATGTAATGCACAATAACCTTTTCTTGGAGTAACTGGGAGTAGTGTGTGCATCCCTGTCACGTCCGTGGAGGCCACTCAAACTAGATGGTTTGGGAGGAAATTGCAGCTTTGGGGCTGTAGCTTTGGGGCTGCTGTGGTCTTTGGGAAACAGGGTCAGATCCCACACTATACTCACCCCTGAGTCCCAGACTGCAGTAGCCCATATCAACCCCAAAATGCAGCTCTCAAATCTCTTAAGATCATTAAGCTGACCTCCTAGTGTCATGTTAGGCTCTGGAGAGAGAAGGAAACAAAAAAAAAAAAAGGAATTTTTTTGACAAAATATATTAATGACTTTTATATTTTTTAAGATATTAGAAAATATTATTGTAAATAAACATATTTATTGATAAGTAGAAAAGGATATACTTAATCTGTTGGAAAGCTAGCAGACAGAAATGAACTTTAGAATCAGTTCTTCAGGCTTGATGCAAAAATTTATTAGCAAAGTGGGTTACAGCTTTGTACTTTTCTCTGGCTGCAGCACACAAAGGGAAGGCAGGAATCATTTATTCTATTTACTTACTATTTACTGTTCTCAGTTTCATCAGTCCAGTTGTTCTGAGGTCATTCTTCAAAAGAAACTGCCATAACAAACTTCTAATTCGCTCCGCCTGGGCTTGGCATAGTAGTATTACTTGAGCAAAAGAATCATCCACAGAGCTACCAGAGCTAGTTGTAACTTATTATTACAGCTTTTTTTTTTTTTTTTAGATAGTCATAGAAATGAGGAGTTTCATTAGGCCACTTAATTGCATCTCTTTACTGAAGTAGTAGAAGCAGCTGCTGTGGAGCTAGTATGCCTTCCTGTTATTGAAGTGTCAATTTGTAGCCAAGTTCTGTTGTTCTTTTGGAGAACAAATAATGTTATCCACTGTTAAATTGCTTAGTAAGCTTTTAGTAATATTATTTCTCTCTTTTTGTCCAGATAGTCCCAAGTATATTGATTAAAGAACAGTTTGCCTTAGAATAATGATGAAAATTCTGGCTCTGTGTCAGATCAAAAAATGATAATGCTAGAAGTTTTTCTGAGAGGATACTATGAAGATGCAATAGGATAAGGTCACCCACAATGCTCAAGGTGAAACAAAAGAAATTACAGAGCTGAAAAAAGAAATAGCGGAACAAGGAAGCTTCAAAAACATTATTTTAGACTTCCTTCTACATTCTTCATTTTTGAGCACTTTGCAAAAGAACCCTTAAAAATTTTCAAAATGAAAAATGTGGATTTCCCTAGACAAAAGGATTATGATTAAAAAACTGAAACTGAATGCAGTCTAAACTCTAAAAAATGAGATCTGAGATTATATAGTTACATGGTTCAATGATAGGGTGTTTTTTTTTTTTTTTTTTTTTTTTTTTTTTTTTTTTTTGGAGCATTCACTCCAATTTAGGATAGGAATGCACTCACTTTAACAGAATGAGAAGTATGCCACTCACCTCTTTCCTTGGATGCTGTTGTATCACAAAACACACCTAGGACAACATCGGAATGTTGTATCAGAATGCCACAAAATAAAACTGTAGGGCTGGCACTGAGAAGTCCAGATGACCAGTGATCACAAGGTAGTAGTAGAACCACAGCTGATCAGAAGAAATATAAGAGAAACCAGCTGAGAAGAAAGGGGAAATTTTCAGCTACTGCACTGCTTACTCTTTCAGCACAACAGCTGCAGAAACAACAGGGAAAATAGTTGAGGTATCTCCGTAGCCAGAGCTGTTTGGAATAAAGGTTTTGAGATTTGTCCTACCATCATAGAGTGAAGTGAGGTACGGAGCTGACAGCAACTTTGCTGAAGACTCTCTTAACTGAAATGAGGTGACTCACCCCATCAAACTGGGGTTAGACTGCAGGAGACTCAGAAATGCCGATTTTAATCACAAATATACATTTCAAATGCAATTTGTGGCTCTTGCATGGTGAGAAGGGCTCTCACTAGGTGAACTTTCCAGGTCATCCATAAAGTTAAATAAATCAGGTTCATGTGCAGTGTACATTTTTAATCAGACATAACACCTTTCTGATGACTTTAATTTGACTTCTGGAAACACTGGGGATAAACCCTATTTTAAAAAGATATCTGTTTTATAACAGAATAATAGAACAAATTAATTTTAGCAATGAAATTTGGAAAAAAAAAAAGATTTTTTTTTCTTCTTTTGTCACGCCAGATAATGAGAATTGTATTTTGATAGCCTCAAGAAATGTTTCCATATTGAATATGAAAGAGAGACAGAAGCCTCAAGCTATTATGTTCATAGAAATGGGAGCCATAGAAATAGTCCTCTAGGTGGTGAAATCAATAGTATTCTGCTTGTTAGCAGGCACCATGAAACATGTTCATAATTCATTCTCATGCAGATTTTCTAATTATGTTACAGATAATGTATTAGGAGAGGATGGAAGATGAGCAGGAGACAAGGCTGAAGTGTATAACTGCATAGAAGCTCTACCCATTGCCGATCTGCACTGCTTGTCTAGTATGTTGCTACCTCAACCCAAGATCTGGAAAATATAAAGTTGATTTAAAGCCTTTAACTGACTCTTCTCAGTCTTTGAATTCTTCAGAACCTTCAAGAAAACTCTTGTAGAATTTGGAGGTCACTGAAATTTTACCATATTTATTTATAGAAAAATCATTTTTTCCATTCAACTGTTTCTAACATTACTCCCATTTGCAAATAATTTATAGAACTGGGAATAAAATCAAAACAGTGATATTGTTCCTAATCCTGATCCACATCTAGATAGGATGTAGAAAAACTGAATTGAAATCATAATTTTGGAAGTAATATTTTAAAAATATTTTTATTTATTAACACATACTGTACTGTAGTTTCATTTTTTCACTCCCTCCAAACATTTGGCATGCGTTGCTCCTAAATAGGAACTATTAAGGTTATAGTCTTCAAATCTACATGCTTATACTTTGCCTATATATATAAAAATTATGTTATATTGTTTGGCCAGGATTCCCCACAATTTAAAATTCCTAAGCTATGAGAAATACATTCAGAATGCATGTCAGGGAATGTTCAGGTTCTTTCCTTGTAAATTTTTTCAGTTGTAGATTTTCCAATAAAACAAACTCAACAATAGAATATTTAACAATACCATTCTGCCTTGTAATAGACACTTCAAATGCCTCTGGTTATTGTTGATTCATTTGAAATGTTGCAATAATTTCTGAGTAAAAGCAACTATCCAAAGGTGGACAATGGAACTAATATACTCAGAAATTAAGATTAACAATAATTTTGAGGACTGGTTAAAGTGATGTCTATGTATAACACTGGTAACTGCTCATACTCAAGGATATGAAAGCACCAAAATAAGAAAACAAAAAGATACAAAAATGCATGAATAAAAAAGAGATACTGTCTTAGAACAGAGCTTTCTATATGTAAAAGAACTGTGAAATCAAGGTGTATTAATCATCGTTATTTTGTTATATTTGTCTGTATGGAATATACACTTAGTTGTTTATATATATACCCATATTCATGTGTATGTGTGTGTACATGTATACGTGAAAGGATGTATATAAAAAAAATAACATATATCATTCTATTACAATATCGTAGCACTGAAATTAAGTTAGCCCTCTAGTGCTGGACTGTGTAGACCCTTTATAATTCTTAGACATTACAATCACATGCTATTTATTTCCTTGTTGATTTTCACATTTATAAGATACCATGAAACAGAGAAAAATTTACCAAAAGTGCTGATGTTATATGTAAATTGAGACATTCCTTCTTCAGTCTCCCTCTTTGCGGCTCTGAAATTTCGGATCTTCAAACTATCAAGAGTATAATCTTGACATAAGGGATTCAAATATCTATAGAATTAAACTGCATAATATCATAGTGGCGGAGTGGGTGTAGAACAAAAAAGCTATAATAATCTATTTCAGATTTGCATCTGATTTTCAGTGCAGCCAGCCATAATGCTGCAGCTGCATGTGTAGCATCCAAGTTTCTGCTCGAAGTGATTTCCACCACTGCTGGCACCAAAAAGGCAAGTCTAATAAGAAGTTATCTAATTTTATCTAATAAATAACATAAGATTTTTCACCTCACAAATATTCAGCTTAGATATAAAACTATGTTTTGTTTTGTTTAGCTTTTGCTAATTGCTTGCTTTTCACACTTTGAATATTAAGCCAGCTTCTTTAAATTTCTTGAATCTCTCCCCTTAAGGAGGAATTAGATTTAATAAAATAATTTTAAGGAAGGTTTTCTTAGTGAAAACCAAGTTCTAATTAAGGCACTTAGGCTTCCTACAAAAAGAAAAAAAGTGGAAAATTAGGCATATCAGAATGAATTGCAGAGATGACAGCACACTGATTGTAGTACCTTTGAAATGCTTGTGTGCAAAGAAACAGCCTGACCAAGGGTTGCAGGAGGGCACTCTTGCTTTCCAAAGCTCCAGATGAGTTTATACAGTCTATTTCAGGCACTTCTAACCATCCTTTTGAATGGTTCAGTAGGACTTATTCTTCTGAGAAAAAAAAAAAAAAAAAGAAAAAAATAAGAGAAGGAAGTGTAGTATTGTGTCTTACACTTTGGCTAGAAAGTGTCCCCACTCGGATTCAAAATTCTCTTCAGTAAGAAGTTTCAGAGTCATAAAACTCTCCTCAATAGATGGTAGCCTCTTCTCATTAAATGGTACTGAGGCCACACATTCAATGAACAGTGAATATTATATGTGGTTATATCACATTTCCTTGCCCATCTGCTGTGTCAGCAGTGAAATCCATGAAGCAAATGATGGAGGGCTAGGTGCCATAAGCTGGTGGAAAGGACATGAGCAGGTCTGGAGGATTTCCTATGCTTAAAATCAAACAGATGACCAGGACTCTTCGTTCTCAGATGATTTCTCCCAACTGAGAAGAATAAACCCTCTTGACTTCCCCAAAGAGCGTCTATTTTGTTTCTCCCCACAGCAATGAAATGCAGCCAGAGTAAGCAAAGAGCATCCCTTTACATTCCTGCTTTATTTTTGTTCCCTCAAATAACCTACAGTTCCGTTGCTACATGATTCTTCTGGGAGGTAGGCAATGTGGGCTTGAATCCCTGGGGCAAAGGAGAGGACTCTCTCTCTAGATCACCTATTTCCTGGTTGAAAGTTTGGATCTCTGTGGCTATCACCTCCTTTGCCAGCCACAGTTAGAAAGCAAGTAGCCACAGCAACATTTTTGTGAGGTCCTGTCAGCCTGTGTTGGAGCCCGAAGGAGCTTGGCAGAGGAGCGCCTATTTTCTGGATCCTGCTGAGGCTCAAATAGGAGATAAATATCAAGCTGCTGAGACTGGGGAAGCCCTGGGCATGCGCTGAAACAAAATGTTAAGAGTTTAGAGAACTGCAAAATCAAGCCGGGAGGAACTAGCAGAGCTTAACAGCCTTCAGGGTGAGACACCAGTAGGGTGGGAATAAAAGGGGATTTTTTTGATTTAGTCATCTCAGATATGCCTATGTCCTGCTTAGGTCCTTTATTAAATCTAATTGACAGATATTATGATTCAAATCAGGTTGAATTTGTTTGCAATGCTCAGATGACATATGTGGAACCTGCTGGCTGGGTTTTATATGCTCAAAACGTAATTCTTGAAAAGGGGATGTTTTAGAGAAACATATTTCTGTAGGTATGTATTTCCATTTTAAGATACAATAACTGAAGTATAGCAGTTAAGTATAGCATTTATATTAGAAATATCACTCATAGGAACAAAAAAGCATGTTATCAAAATGATTTTGAGAATCTTATTTCTAATATGCCATTAATCATATCATCTTTTGAGTGATTTTCATTGCTGTTGGTGTTTGAACATACTTATAAGTTATTATTTTACATAGCATATATATAGGCATATGGATGTATGTATATATTAGAGTGTAGGTATCATCTCCAACAGATATACCCTTTAAAGAACAGAATAAGAAAACAGCATAACATTCCACAACTTCTACAAAATGAAATTTCAAAATTGCTTCTGTTTTGGAGCTACATAAATATCCAGAAAGTATTTTGAACCAACACTGAAAATTATATATTATCCAAAATGTAATTTAAAAATGAGATAAACAAATAAACAAGGAAAAAAAAAGAGAAATACTCTGAGTTGCTATATTGCGCTTCCACAAATGATATCTCATCAAACCAAAACGTGCTGCTTTTCTGACAAATAAATATTAACTTGGAGATTTTTAACTTACTGTAGACATAACTGCCTCTAGAAATCTAGTGGAAATGGGATTAATGAAAGACAGAATTATCGAGTCTGAGTTTGTTGCATATGCTGAGAGCATGTTGTTCTGCCACACTGCAGAAATATTGTCCCTATCTGGTAGGCTCATTCAAATTTTATATCTGGATATATAGACCTGAAACCTATGAGAACTATTTCTCAGCCTTTGTTCTTCATCATTTTATCAATCCCGAGGGAGAAAGAAAAAAAAAAAAAACACCTATGAAAAATGAATGAATCTTACCTTTTCCTGTCAAATCTTTCTATATTCTACTTTATTTTTGTACTACATATATGTGATTATGACTCTGTTATTGTTTCAGCGGTTCCTTTTTCCTGTATTTTGACATAGAAGACAAAGGAAAAAAAACACTCTTTTTAATGCTAATAGAAGTGAGACTGTATTTTTATAAATACAATTCTTAGAAACACATCTTAGCAAATTAGTTCGATTGACAGTATTGCTGCAAAGGTTTTCTGAAACCTGTCCTTTTTTTCCCCCACCCCCCACCCCTTCCTCAGCAGGATTATCATTCTGTGTTAACACTGCAGTGCACTGGGAAACTCCAGCTGTCCGAATCAATATTTCCACCCATCTCATTTAAATCCCTGCCCTCCCTGCTGCTGGGTGGCTACAGCACATAAGAGCCATC
Source organism: Eudromia elegans (assembly GCA_003342815.1). Taxonomy (NCBI): domain Eukaryota; kingdom Metazoa; phylum Chordata; class Aves; order Tinamiformes; family Tinamidae; genus Eudromia; species Eudromia elegans. Next base: position 7,852,835 of record PTEX01000012.1, on the reverse strand, counting down.
ACATGCCTCTGTTGCTAGGGGCAACGGTGCAGAGGCCAAGAGCGGGTTGGCGTCCGTCACATGTGCAATGGTTTATGGACTAGCCCTGAATTGCCTGAGATGACATTCAGATCACACAGTCTCCCAAGAATTGCACCGGTGATAGTCGCAAGTAAAATTATTGGCTCCTTGTTAGAGTAGACTTACCCAAAATCTGCATCAAAGCACATGCCGGCTTTTTCTCCTCTAAGGAACAGACAACTATTTAAGCAACATGTGTTGTCTTGTTTCAATCTTGATCATTCGTGCTTTGAAAGTATCTCAGATTTGGTTTGATCAAGAAATCATGTTTTTGGAGCAACTGCATCAGAATTACAAGCAGGTAAAGAGCAGTTATTAGGTAATGGTGGTAGGTTTGAGAGTACTGTGTTACTTTTCTGCACTGTTATCTGGAGAACTGCTTAAGGTCATGAGTGGAAACTAATTTGTCAGTGCTATTTTACTGTTAACTGACTACATACCCACATTGCTGTAGTTTGCATGATTGTCAGAGTTTGCCCAGGGGAGGCTTAGGACTGGAATAGCAAGGGTATTGCAGGTCACGCATTCGGTGCATTGGCAGAAATACAAGACCCAGTTATAAAATGAACCTCTTACTACTACAACAGTTACAGTGAATATAATTGAAAAAATGCATGTTTTTTCCAATTAAGACACTTACTTTCTATATCAAGCCATAAGCAAAAAGCAGCAACAACATATGTCATTAAGTATATTCTTATTGTTTCATCTGTTAATGGCAGTTCATGTGAAATGTTTTATACAACATATCTTCAGGTTCACAAACATCCAGCAAACTGAGTGCAAGTTTCTGTTGGAAATTTCAGAGTTTTTTTCTGGTATTGGGGTCCCAGGAGGTCTGAGTCTCCTTCCTTTATACAAAAAGGACTTGTGGGTCTGTCCCAGAATTTTGACCATAAGAACTGCTGGTTTATACCACCCAGGCTATGCTGTCTTGATGAGGATACTAAATCTAGATTTCAGAATGTTGGAAACCCTTAGAAGAATGCTAGAATCAACAATCTTTATACTTTCTGCTTTTATATATCTATACATAGATACACATTTATATATACACTTTTTTTTCCTGAGAAATATCAGTATCTTCTGAATGAGAAACTGTGCTTTTCAAGAAATTGTACCTATCTGATCAGCTAAACTGCTCATTATAATTTATCATATCTAATACTTATGCAAAATAGCCCCTTATATTCCAGATTATTAACCTATCTCATTTTCATGAGTGCCCAGATTGAAATGTTAGCATGGAGTTGAATCTGTACATGTTAGGGACGTGACATGCTGTACACCGTGTGCCCATGGGAGGAAAATCAGAGAGGACTTGTTATCCATCCTGAAATGCTATTTGTCATTCTATTTCACACATTTTTAAAAATGTACCTCTTTCTGTATACATTTGAACTCTACAGGATCTATATATATGTCCAGAGGAAAAAAATGTAGAGAGGAAGAGACTTTTTTTCATTTCAAGAAAAACATTGGAAAATATTAAATAGAGACTCTAAATTAATCTATAAGCCCAAATTTGAGAAGAAACAACTGATGAAATCATTGCTGTCTGAAACACAGGAACGTTGTGGGTTAAGTCTGTGTCTTTTTACTCATTCCTGCAACATGCCAAGGCACATGAAAGTGATTTTGCTCTATTAGATTCACATTCACTCAGCAAATTTACAGTAAAGGAGAACACAAAGTAGAAAGTAAATCCCTGTCCGTAATTAACTACCCACAATGAATTTTGTGTTACTAAGTCCATTTTTTTTCTGGCAATTCTTTGATGTTTGATTTTGTAGAACTATTTCCATTTCCTTATCAAGATATTAAGTTGATGCAGAACCTAGGTTAATGTTTGCAAAGCACTTGGAATGCCAATTTTATAATCCCAGTTGAAGAAATCATGTAGAATTTAGCTCAGAAGGGAGAAATATCAGGTTCTAAATTATATTTATTTGAGGAGGATATTTTAGACCATTTTACATACACTAGCAATATCATTTGCAGGGAAATGAGGTGTAAAATGTGTGTGGAAGTAAAAATAAGATTTATGGTGAAAAATCAAAAATACTGTAGGAACTTAGACTTATTCTTTTGTACTGTTGAACATTCTTCATAGACTCAAACAGCTAGACTATCTGCTAAGTGAATTTACCTGTCCTTTTACGGTGTTCTGTAGCTCTTATCATTATGGTGCGTAAGTAGTTACAGACATATCCAATTATCACAGTAAATAAGCTGGATTTCCTGAAAGAGCCTGGATTTTGCCATCTCTCCCCACCTCCCCTCCCTCAAAGACTCTAAAAAGCTGGAATATGCAGTTAGCAGCTTTAAGGTATTTTTCTAAGCACTGTAGAAAAGACTTACTAGAGAGCTTATTTGTTATTATGTGCTGCAGTAACTCCCACATCTTTTGAGAAGTATATCAAGTATCTGTCCAAGTGACAAGTATTTTGTTCTGTTTATTGTAGCTACCCACATTTCCCTCTTGCCTTGACAGATCATAAGGGAACACAAAGTCATAGTTGTAGCTAGATCCTGTCTAGACCTGACTGGAAAATACTGATGAAATGCTCATAATGCTCATAATAGCCATGTAGCAAAGGTGTTTAACTAAGATACAGGAATCCCATGTTTAGCAATTTGAAGCAAGGACATGAATCTCTGTTTCTCACACATGAAGATCCTGTAATCACTCTCCTTCTTAATGCAACTGAGAAAGTGAGACACAAACTGCATAGTCTGAATAAAGAAAAACAGGATTTTAACCTATGATCTCGACAAGCAAGACAAATGTTATAAAAATATTCATTACATGGGGAGAGAGGAAAGTACTCTCTTGTTGTTTATCTATACTGCCCTCCACCCACTGTGCACCCACCCAACAAAAACAAAATAAAATAAAAATAACAGTAGGTCTTATTCCTCTCTCAAATCTTAATGTTCTGCAGAACTGAATGTGTAATTTCTAAAGGTATATTCTTGATATATTATTGCATTTGTTATAAAGCTAAGGAAGACAAATTCTTGGATGGAGAATGGGAAGCAATCATGAGTGAATGGATAAATCAGATCTACAAAGAAAGAGTAGTGACTTATTGGCATCCCATCCACCCTGCTAGAACTCTGCCCTACTCCTAATTGGAGCCAGAGAAATAACGGTGTAGAGTAATATAGTCTGGAGGTGATATGTGTATGTAAGAGATGAAGTCATCACATGGATGTAGTATCTTCTTAATGGAAGTCCATGGGAAGGAAAGCAGGAAAATTTCATAAAATTCTATTTTTGAGATATATTCTGAATGTTTTGCTTTATTTCAAAGTAACATGAGTTCACTGTAGTGCTAAAAGTTTTTTTTTGTTCAAAGTTGAAGCAATAAAAATACATACCACATTACCACTACTTTGGTAAACCAACTTTCAAGAAAATAGGCTACCAACAATAGCAGACTGATAACAGCTGGGATATGAACACAAATGGAACATTACTCGCACTAAATTAAAGCTAACACTCTACCCTTCTAGGTCTACAAAAATTGCTTGTTGCTTCCCAAGCAACTTTATGTTTCTGTAAGTCTGCAGAAAATTTTGTTCAAGAAAAATACTGAATGAAGGCCTAAAAAAACAGGTTCTGTGATAAAAATGAAAATTAATAAGCATATTCAGCTTTTTCATTCTAAGAAAAATCATCTCAAACACCACTAATGAAATAAAAAGAAAAATTAAAAGGTGCAGACTTAACAAAATGCCTTTTCACTAATATTTTTAATTAAGAAAAGCTTAATTACTGAAATTGTTAGTAGTCATTACTGAAATCACTAAATGTTTTCCCTGTGGCTCTATCAAGAGCAAGATTTTTATATTCCTTTTTTTTTATTGCTGCTGTTTTCACCTTAATTCATATCTTCTATGATTTGTTTCACTTTATAGTGCATCTTGGATTCTATATGAACAAGAAATGTTGAAGTCTTGAGGCTTCAAATTTCACTCTATTGTTGTTATATAAATGAACCATAAACCACAAGTGTTCGATCCTGCCTCCTCACAGTGTAAGAAAGTCTCTTAGAGTTGTTGCAAGAGATAGATTTAATCATGCTACAGTTTCACTAAATCCTAAGCATATCAGCATAAAGTGGACATGAAGTGTCAGGGTCCATTTGGCAATGTTTCAACTGCCAGGGGTAAGACCCTATATTAAAGGAAAGAGCCAAAACTCCTAATCTCTGTATGAAAAGCTCATGCAGTCTAAGTCTGCTGGCAGACTCTGGTCAGATTATTATTCATTATCACTTTTGCTATCTCTACTTTTAGAAAATAAATGAGACTATGAATGTTTTAAGGACAAAAATATTCTTAAATATATCCTATAGTTAGCGAATGGAAGATCATACATTTTTTCACCAAATTTTCACTTATTTGAACACTACAGGTTTAAATTATGAGTATAATTTAAATCCTCTGTGAATGTATGAGATTCCATCCGATTTTTACCTATGTGCTCCAAGTCCAGATAGCTACAACAAAAAAGTTTCCTGTTGACTCAAGTATATTCACCTTATAGTTGAGTATGGGGATAGAACAACAGGTCTTTTCTTCAGCGATTGCTTTCAGCATAAATGAGCAGGAAATGTAGTGAGCACCAAGGTCTCAATCAGCTGTAATCCAGTGTATTAGAATGCATACACTTCCTTAGAGACATTCTTCCTTTAGAGAATACTAAAGAATGGTTTTAAGAGATTGAGGGGAAAACTTTTCCTCTCTGTTTCCCCTTCTGCCTCCATGAATCCATAAAAGAAGGAGGGATAAGGAATCCACACATTCTCCTTATCCACAGCATTCCACTTTCTTGAGAGATAAAAAAAACCCTTCAAAATCAGACGACAGCTGCATGTACAGAGAAAAATACCTTAGAATCTATTCTTATTCCTTTCCTCTGTCAGAAAATCTTAATTTTTTGTCAGCTGATATGGGCAGTCTATTTTTACAAAAGTTTGTCATTCTCTAAATTTAAAATAAGTCTTTAAAATCAGATCAACTATTTATTTTTGAATCTAATTACTTAGTTTTTGGTAGGAGAGTGTAAGATGAAATAAGCTTCAGCACTGGTATTCTCATTTCTTTTGTAAGTCCTCTGCACTCAAAGACAACAGAAAAATAAACAAAACAATTAGTCAGTAGTTTGACTGAAGCTGGAAAAAGGGAAGTATTTTGTTTCATAGAAAGCCTGTGGATGTGAAGACGATTTTTTCATTGTATTCTGGGTTAAAAAAAATAAAAATAAATATCACTGAATCTGGTCTCCTTATGATGTAAAAAGCCCAAGTGATCTTTCACTATTAGTAGAAAGTTCTATGAATTCATTCTTTGTTTCAGATAACAAACCATTTTTTTTACTGAGGGAACTCGCTGCTACTCTCACTGTACTCCCAGTATGTGTCTGATTCATCCTCTGTGTACTTTTATAACTGTAACATAAATGCATTTGTTTTCTCCTGAGCTTGTGAGCAGAGATACATGGTTATTAAATTCTAACCTTCATATCCAAATAATTTCCATTACCCCTTAGTAATAATTTTCTCAGCCTTTAAATAATCTTTAAATCTAACAGAAATAGTAAATTGAATGATTTCCAGTGAAACATGAAAACAAATTCTAAAATTCACACAGAATATTCATTCATGTCATAAACTAGACTTTGGTTCTTTTTTCCCATGAAGCCAGTGGGAATTTTGTTGTTTGAGTTCAGTGGGAGTGGGACAGAATCGAAAGATAATCTAATTCCATGGGAATACTTCAGAATGTAGATTTCCTGACTAGTTTTCCCATATATCCTTTGAGATTTCACTTTTTCATATGACCAACATTTACTAAAATTGGCACAAAAATGACTTTGACTTTAGTAGATCTCTGTTCATCATGCTGTGTTCATCACTCAGGAAAGACGCAGAAAGCAAGATTAGTTTTAGTCTATATGGCATGTTCCAGTGAACATCCAGAGGTCATTTCTATTATCCTAGTTTATCAGTTGCATGAAAATAATTGTCTCTTTTTGGCTTTACATTTGCTACTTTACACACAGAGCCATACACCACTATCACGTTCAACAGACACAATACCAGACTCCAAAACAACAGTTTCTACATTTTTAATTGATTGAGCTTCAATTTAAAAATGTTAGCAGAGTTAATATGGCTGGCTGGATCTGTCTCCAGGGACATAAAAGTACATTTGCAAGGCAATAACATCATTTATCCACCCAGGTCCTGATTTGATTGGGTGTCAGTATAAAGTATATGGAAATTTCCTGCAGCAGTTTGTGTCACTGCCCAGCTTCCTCTGTAAGTTTTACTCCCCTTTTGACACAAAAACAATACTGCAAGGGCACTACAACTGTCTCACTTCACAAACAGAATATGAGTCCATCCATGTCTAGAGATAGGATGTGAGTTGAATCTCAAGTGTGTGAATTGGAGTGAGTGTTAGAAATAGAAAGTCACAAATGCAGGATAACAATGAATGCACTTCTTTTAAGTAGGATTGCTTAAAAGTCCCAATGACTTTTCTGCTGTATGAAGTTTTAGCAGTTGTTAGGAAGAGAAAATAATTTTGAAAAAGTTCCTAGGCATGAAACTGTAAGATTTTGTGGAGCTAACAAATACTTTAATTACTACTTTTAATGGCACATTTATTGTTATTTGTAAAATAGAACTTTTATGTCCTGAATAAAGACTGTCACACATTGCATGAAGATGTATGATAAAAAGGGTGGTTCTCTCCCTCCTAAACCTTTGTACAAAGCTATTCCTGTTGCATAAACAGCTCACATCTTCAGCAGAGACACTGTGACAATTAATGCTGGGGTAGAAGTGGCTCTGACAGCTTTTTTAATATGTCTTATTGGAAAATAAGCAGTTCTGGCTTCATGTATACAATGCTACTAATAAGCAGCTGCTTAGGACAGTAGACTGTAAAGGGCGAGAAAACCATGGGGCCTTGTTGCCCATGTGGCTTATGCTATGTATCTTGCAAATTCACATTTACTGCCTCCACACGAAAAGTTGGGAGGTGATGCTGGTGGGCAGGGCTCTCCCAGTGGTCATTGCCTCAACTGCCCTCTGGTTCAATGGCTCCACCACTTTTCCTTTGACATCTCCTTCCCATGATGTCAGCAGCATCACCCCAGTCAAGCCCATTTTTAAGGGGATGATGCTCTGTTTCATCCGCACTCTTGAACAGCCTTGGGAAAATTCAAGCTTCATAAATTGCTATGTACAGTTATGTACAGTTAGAGAATCTGTTGCTATTGGCAAAGTTATGATGTAGTAGTCACTTGATTTTTGACCACTTTCCTTTTAAATGCTGTAAATCTGCCTCGGGTTTGGTTCCAAAATTTAGGATTATTCTAGCAAAATAATGTTGACAACTAAACATATCTGGAGCTCTCAAGACTGAAATTCAAAGCTTAAACTGTAATTAAAAAGTGGTAATCTGGTGACAAATATCCTTTGACAGATGCATATGTACACACCAGACCAGATTATAAATTAATCTCCAAAAGGGATATTTTTTTGCACTTGTGTCTGAGCTGTTCAGGCTGTACAAGGATACCTGACAGAAATAGTTTATATTACTTAAGTATTAAGAATAAATCTTATGATACGGATGGATTTAACTTTCACTAACTGGAAAGCATTTCTCAAAAGAAGCAATTTAGAATTTCTTAGAAGATGTGGCCTTTAGTTTGTAAAAAAAAGTTACATATTATGAGTACTGCTATACTATTCATGTTATGCCTTTATAATTGTTGTTGTTGTTTGGTTTTTGTTTTTTGTTTCCCCATGTGGCAGTTGGTCAACCCTGGCAGGAACAAGCTATCTCCCTTGAACAGGACGGAGGCTCTCAGGACTTTTTTCATGATGCAACACTAACAACTTGCATGAACAATTATGACTTGATGTTAGGTGGCCTTCCATAGGCAATGTCAGTGGTTGGTGACTGTATCAGTGGTCTTTAGACAGAAGAGTACTGTTAAGCTATGAAGATTTGCAGAAATATAAAAAACAGAGCCTATTAGAAAATCAGGTATGGACAATCTAATGGCTGTATTATCTATGTTCTGTGATGCTACACCTCTGCTCTACTGCAGCACCTACAAATATCACAAACAACTGAAAATATTCACAGTTCTACATTTGCCTTAAATAGTATTGTTACTTAAGATTAAACATAAAGATATCAACTGAAAAATCTGTATCTTCCAAATGTGTTCTGCAGAGTATAATTTTTATGTTATTAATTCTCCCAAGATTTCTAGAATATCTCATATGTTCAACCTTTATGTATGATTGTAAAAGATAAATGCTTCAAAAGGCCTCACAGGAACAAGTGAGAGAGTTCAAACTGTGGTCTTACAAAAGAATGTTGAACATCATGTGAATATCTGTACTGCAAATAAAGAATTAGTAAGATGGTCTTAGGAAAACATTTTAAAAGCTCTGCTGAGAACTGGTGTCCTTCTGTGGACATACTGCGTAAGAATTATTAACTCATTGTGTTACCATGATGAGAGAAAAAATATGAAAGGAAAAAAAATGACAAAAATACCACTTGAAATGCTCAGAAGAGAACAAATGTTTTATGTTCATCTTATGACTCCAAATGTTCAAAGATGTAATAGACACCTTTGAAATGTCCCATAAAAAGAGAGAGATTTACTGTAAACGTATTATGTAGTATAATTTACAGCATATGCTGTAAATGTGTGCTGAGTTCAGGAAATTATTTAAAGATGCACACACTTCTGGCAATCAATTGCTTTCAGCCAGTAACATGATTTATCCTTAAAACCAGGAATCTTCTAAATTATATTAAGTGGACTTACTCAGTCAAGACTATAGACAGGTGAGATATTAAGGTCTCAGCTTCATGAAAGCCAGATCTCAAACAAAAATTCCTCTGTTTCCATCTTCAATATGGAGACTTTATAAAATACTTTACAACTGCCTGCATTAGACCAGATCTGGGAGAATGACTGTTAGGCAATAACCAAATTAGACTCTTGGTGGTACTCAATATTGCTTAGTTCTTATATGAACAACACATATAAAGACTTGATCCTTTTTTCATTTCCCAATGTGAGAAGATGCAGAAGTGCTATAAGATAAGCCTGGTTTTATGTGACTGAACATCATGTTAGGTATAATTGCAGCTTGTCTAGAGTCAAACCAGTCAGCTGAGGTGCTGCTGGCAGTGTGACCACACTACAGCTGAGCTCAATGTGGGCTGGATATACATTCTGCTTCTCAGAAGATTTTCAGTATGTGTTTGGTTGTTTCTTCCCCGCTAACAACAATCAATCAGTAGCAATTGAAGAAGTTTGGATTAAAAGGGAGAGTAATTAGAGTAATTAGTATATTGAAGATATCTTGTCATTTCTTTTTATGGCATAGATGATGACTGAAAGGTCTGGGAATTAGGGCTGGAATTCAGTCCTGAGAAACTTGTCCATGTTGTTGCTCAATCTGGGCACATCAACCTTGACTCCCTGTCTACACAATGAATCAAGTTCAGGATAAGTGTCTGGGGAGTATCCATAGCAAAGACTTGTTATGGGTTATAGGTTAGAAGGATTATGTGTCTTGTGGAAGATGCAGTTTGATTCATTTTAGATTGAGTGGGGCCTATAAATCAGGTCTCTCACCTCTCAAATATGTGGTCTACTGTCTTACTATTGCGCCACAAAGTAATCAGGGCTATAGTCCTCCCTTAGTAGAAGACAAAGAAAACAAAATCTCAAGCAGCTAAAGGCTCCTACCACTGAGAATGTTTTTTTTTCCAGTGAAACAAGAAAAGGTCCAGTTTAGCAAGACTCCTGCCTCCAATACTTATATTTCCAAAGCTTCACAGGGCTTATATTTCTCCATCTGGTGCTTTATAAATACAAGTAGTTCAGTGCACTAGATCCACATACCCATTTGAGGTTAGCCATCAAAACTTTGAGGAAAATAGTACTTAACTGACACAACTTAAATGAGCCAGTACTCTAGATATGTACCTAAATTTTTCATCTGTACCTGCACAATGCATTAAAAAACTGTGATGACATGAGAGATGAACTACTGAGATAAAGCTCTGTGTACACATTACATCGAATCATCTTAGAATAATTTAAGCTTCTACTTTTATACTGCAATTGCTGTAACAGTTCTCTAAATTAAATAAGCTGGTTCATTGAAAGCCTGCTTTCAGTCGACTGCTACGGGGGCCACTGTAGCAAACAACAAAAACCAACACAATCCAAAAGTTATAACAACTAAAATTTACTTTCCTGCCAAAGCTTCTGTCAGAAACAAAGCTTGGGACGTCCATGTATCATGATGTTTCTAAACGGAAGAATAAAGAAAGAACTTAATAAAATGGACACTTGTTAATGAATTGTTAGTGCAATAGAGCATCTTGCTTTACTGGAAAGTCGTGTGAACTTTTTCGCCATCTAAACAAAATGAGGATTACTTACAAGTGTGCAATGAGATGATTAAGAGATGATTAAGTTATGACGTGTTTATTTCTTTTGCTTTTTGGGTGGATTTAATTTTTTTAAGAGGAAGTGTAATGACAGTCTTATATATATGTATCTATCTATCTATCTATCTATGTATTTATGTATCTATCTATCTATCTATCTATCTATCTGTTATTTTAGCTATTCATAAGAGTGAGGAAGGAAGAAAATCATACCTGCTTGCCATCTTGACTTCGAGGAAGCACACAACAGAATGAAAGTTCTACCATAATGTTGAACTAGTTTTAAAGTGTATATTTTTCCACATTATGCATACAAGTACAGCTGCAACTTGTCAAGAACTGTAGACAAGTTAAGATGCTGAAAATTATATTCAATTAGAAATGTATAACAGTAGAAGTATTTAATTATTTTGGCAGGCAAGTTTTCCTGAACATGTAGCTTCGTGCACCAGTACCATATTGTAATTAATCTCAATTATCTTTTCTGCTTTTAATGCACACTTAAGTCCACAGATCTGTTTACATGAACTGGAGATCTCACTTACCAGACAGTTGCTACTTAAAGAGAGTGACTTTTGAGTATCACTTCACATAAATTACTTCATAAAATAAAAATGTAACAAAAAGTCAGAGAAAATGCTGACATACCTTGGCACTGAATAACTGTTCTTGCTGTGGAGTCAGTAAAGAAATAATTCAATATATTAAGGATTACGGTGAAGAATTCAGATCAGTTAAGTTAAATCGAGTTTTGAATTCACTCAACTGCCTGTTATAACTTGCCTGTAGCAAGCCCTGCTGTGCACTGCTGTGCCCTGTAAAGTGAGCAATTCTGCAAAGTGAGCTTCCCAGAGAACTGCTCCATGCCATTTTCTTGTTTCTCTAGAAACATTCCCTGACTTCAACCTTTAAGTTTCCTTACCTGAGTAGGAAAAAACAATTCCTGCTTTGGTTAACACTCTCACGCCAGAATAAAGAGTAACACCAGGAAAAGGGTAAGAACAGCAAACCTTTGAAAAATGATGATGAGAAAATGACAAAATGAAACAGAACAGGTATTTATCTTGAAGCAAAATCTGTGATGTACAATGTATTCAGCTGTGCCAGAATTTGCACCTCAGTTGTAGGTACAAAAATAGGTTGCTCTCATAATTGCTTCACGATGTAAATACTGCCCACAGCAATTGAAAAGTATTGCAAACCAGTAAAGGAAAATTAAAACGAAAATCAACACACTAAGCTAATAACCCTAAGCATATCTTTTCCAATCTTAAAATAAAACTAAACAAAATGCCTGTAAATGTGCAGTGGTGTGTTCTGTAAATGACAGGTCAACTGAATAGGCTTAAATGTTTGTAAAGTGCATATTCCAAATCAAGATTTCTTGTTAGAACAAGAAACGTTCCCCTGTGGTTCTAACAACTTCTACAACAAATAATCTGGATGAGGTATTGTGAATATTTGTTCAAAAGAGCACCTGAAAAGTGATTTTTTTTTTATTCTTTAATGCAAACTGAATTGAAATGGATCTTGATTAATTAAAAAATGTGGGGTAGAATAAAAACTAGATGATCCTTCAAAATGCTAGAGGAACCCAGAACAGTTTGCAAATTTTTAAAAATACATGTACCTACTTGCATACATGTCTGGATGAACCCTTGGAAGCACTATGAGGACTGCTAGGAAAACGGACTAATTCTATGTACCGATCAGTGCCTTGCCAGAACATTTTACCTCATAAAGCAGATCTGCTTTGGTATGAACTTCAAGAAATCCTGGATTGCAGGTATTTCAAAATATTTTTGGTCTTTATATTCTTTCTATTAGTTGCCAAAGAAGCTGCAGCAGGATTTACTCTAGGCTAATATAAAATTCACCATGAGTCATGGATATAGGAAAGGAGTAAACATTTCATGGATGAGTGATTACAATGTTTATTTTGTTCAAATTCAAAATGCTCATGTACCATTTTAATTTAGGAAAGCTGAAATTTCAGTGTCTACTTATGAGTATTGGCAATACTTATCAAATAAGTAGGACTGTAAGGTAATCTTACGAGTAAAGCTGTTTAGCATTAAGATTTCTTGTGTCCTGGACAGGCTAAGGCACAATTTTAACTTAGAAACAAATGTTGTCTTGATACACATGCCCTTCCATCTCAAGAGAAGAACTGTATGTGATACACAGTCCACAAGCAAACGTACGTGAGAAACTACAGATCAATATATCCCATGAGCAGGAGAATAAGGAGCATAAGGTGAGGAATAGAAAAGGAAAATGATCAGAAAAATACCCTAATCATGTTTCAGTTTAGCATATATACAGTGATTATTAAATTCAATTCATTTCATTTTTAGTACATCATATTTTAAGAGGAAATACAATTTGTTCCTCAAAAATATATATTTCAGATGTTCAGCTGGTTTTCTCCCCACAATATTTTCAATATAAATGTTTTAACTACTTTGTATTTTATGTTTATAGAGTGCTTGGTTAACCTCATTCGTGGCCACTTTTCGCATGATATTCATACAAAAAGCTTGTGCAAATTCTAAAATTTCTTTTTTTTTTTTTTTTTTTTTTGGTAGAAGGTTCCCTAAAGCTGCCTTGTACAGGAAGTTAAAAGACTGATATACTGATCCTTGCAGGGTGCCTAAAGTACTGTAGCAGATACATCAGCCCATGATATGCTGGGGAAAAACAGACTTCAAGATTCCTTGAGGAATCAAGAAGCCTTAAAAACTCAAGCTGAAGTACATCAGATGTAGATGTAGAAGTGACCCATGTAGAATGATGTTATTATGCTCTGATTGTGCAGGAGTTGGAAAAGAGTCTATTGTAGTTGCTTTAATAGACTATTACAATCATCTATTGTGATAGTTTCACTATAATAGCTAAATGCTAATATTATATTAGCTAATAGCTAATATCTGTACATATAATTTGTCTTCATATCTATACAAATTTATGCACATGTGCTTGTTTACATTCACATACACAGAATTATTTCAATTGTAGAAAAAGATAAAGCAACAAATGCCTGAAAATTATGAGCCAATATACAGTGAAAAATGTAATAAATTTAAAATTAATTTAATATTTGAATTTTCTTTTCTTTAGCGTCTCCAACACACAAATGTCATATTTTCAATTTTTTTTATATAGCAATGGAAGCTAAAGACATATATATGGGATTTTGAGCAAGATTTTACTTTTCTGTAAGGCTATGTGATTCATCTATAAATCCAGGATAAAAAACGTAATAGACATTCTTGAAAAATATACAAGGAAAAAATATGCTGGATAATCCATTTGATTACATGTGTAGGCTCCACAGCTAATGAGTAAAAATAATATTTAAATACTATTTCTTATCTTTCATTCCCTGAAAAAAAAAAATTCTGTGCTATAGCAATGTAGTTCATATCTAAAATATTTTATATGCTTTCACTTGATCTAATGAGCACAAGAATAAAATGAAAAGAAGATCAAAGGCCATATTCATTATAGATGTCACCTCCTTCACATCATATTCTGTAGTAATAATCAGTTGGAGCAACCTGATGATCTGGGCTCCCAAATCCTATTTTAAGTAATTTTCTAGGTAATGCAGAAACTTAAAGCCCAGATAAATATTTTAATAATATGAACTAAAACAATTGGGAAATTCCTGAGAAAATGGCTACAAAAAGCTTATTTAGTATCTAAGAGATGAACATGGATTTTACAGAGAAGGGACTTCTTTTCTACCAGACTGACTGATCATGATTTGACAGAAAAGAAAAATAAAAGGCCTAGAACATTTCTTTAGGGAATGGCACCCTGTCAATATAGATTAGATAAATCCAGATTGAATTTATGCATAGGTGACTGTTTCTTTCAACAGATGGGAACTGCTTTTGATTAAAATAAGAAGAAAACAAGTTGTTGAAACTTCTAGCTTTGATTTTTATTATAAAGTAGGGGATGTATTTCATAAATTAAACTATCCTTATACTAGCAATGACTAGTGTTCTCAGTATGGCTGAAATGTAGGCTTTTCTATGGAGGGAAGGAATATCATTATCTTCTCATACGAATCTACAGACATGGACAACTTTCCTTCTAGTTATTCCAGGATAAAAGCAAAGTCACATGCACTTGGCATCATATATGGGTTGTCAAGGGATATACCCTCTTCGGAATACTTAATGATTAATCAAAGAAATGAAGTAGGCAACATTTGTGCCAAAATTAATGCTTTTAACATAATCAAATATCAAGTGGCTCAATAAAAAGGTATACAGGGTCAGACTGATTTTACAAAATAATCTAGAAGTAAATATAGCTTTCAAATGGTGATATGTGGTTTTTAAAAGGTATGCACACAATGATCTCTAATTACTGTGAGCCTAAATATGGAAAAAGACATGTAGCTAGGAAGCAGATATATTATACAGGCCTAAGCTACTCTTTGCCAAAACGATGGCTACTTTGTACAGTGTTTACCAATGTATGCTTATTTTTCTCACAACTTCTCAAGATGCTAAACTATTAACATAAAATAATACAGATAAATTTAAATTTTCAAAGGGATCTGAGAGTAAAACACACAATAGAGACAAAAATATTCCACGAAAGGAGAGCGTTTTCTGCAATGTAAGAAGACAGGGTGCAAAACAATCTGAAGTATCAGAAGGACTTCCACAGGATCTGAAAATAATAAATTTGTGTTTGATGCTGCTAGTAACTTTGGACTTTCTGCATGGCTAATTACCTGGGTGCAACACTGTATTACTCCTCTTCTGTAAGTATTTTGGATTCTGGTCAATAGCCATATTTAGAATAGGTAACAGAAACTTAAGAACAGCCATACGGCTGCAAAATCCATTTATCTCAGTTACTTGTTTCCAGAATTAGCCAAAAATACGTGCCTGGAGAATGGTCAAAGGAGCATGCCCTTCCTCCAAAACCTCTCCCAGCTTCAGCCAGTCTCCCAGCCTCTGATTTTCACCTCCTACATCCAAGGCATTGGGCTTGACCTCTGCTGAATTTGAGCTAGCTGTCTCTGCCTTCTCTTGCCAGTTCCCTACCTGCTGTTGGGGTGCTCAGCTGGTTGTGGAAAACAGTGAACTTCAGCTGCTCACAATCTGCCAGACCAAGGGTTTTCCTGAAGATAATGGTTTGTGGAGATTCATGAGGTCCAAGGCTCATTCCTGTTCCTCCCTGCAGCACATCTGTGCCCAAGGTTCATGGTTTATGGGTATTGTGCTGTGGTTGAACATGGCCTGCTCTGTCTGTGCAACCTCTAGATTCTCAAGTAGAAGCAAGTATGTTACTGGCAAAAAGCAGAATTGCCATGTGATGTCAAAAAAAAGGAAAAAAAAACCATAATAGCAGCGATTTGCTACCTCATTCTGATGGAATATTTAGTAGTTGCTAGTGCTAATGGTAATGTGGTATCTCTGCATATTCAATACTCTGTGACAGACATATGAATTAATATTTCATCACCTATAAACTGACAAAAGGCTGAAGTGTTGCTGTCAATTACCGCTATTAACTTTACTTCACAGTAAGATTCTGTCTTTACTGATATAGCACACATTGCAGTAAGGGGGATGTTATTTGTTGTATGCAAAGGTGTCATATTATTTTAAAAGGATTATAATTATTAGTAGGAATAAAGAGTTTTATAAAACAATTTACTATCAAATAAAATTCTACATTCACTTGTCTTGGAAGAAAATGTAAAATATTTAAAATTTTTCAGATTCTCTTAACTTAGACACATTTCTATACACATTTCTATAGCATGTCAGTCTTGAGAATGGATTTGACATTACAGTACAATTCAGAAAGTAAAGATACACTAGTTTAAATTATCAAAAATAGTAAATTTTAAAAGAATTTATTTGTGAGGTTATATATTGTTATATTGTCATAAAAAATGTGTCATATTTCTAATAATTTTTTAGCGTATGAATCATGTCCTCATTTTTTTTTTAAGAGGAAAAAATCTTAAAAATAAAGAAAGTTCCAGAGATAATGATTACTTGCAAACTGTTATCTCAAATCTTAGTATCTTCTCTATGCTACAAGGGCTGTGCTCTACAGGGAAAAAAAAAAAAAAAGAAAAGAAAAAAAGGGAGGGAAAAACATTCTGTCAATACATGAGCTACAGTTCTTAATATTTTGTACATTATCTGGTCTGCTAAAAGTTTAAGGCTCCAAAAAAATTTTTTTTTTTCTTTTCTCTAGGGATGAGAAACACATTGTCTTTAGTGTTACCTGGCAATTCATGTTTGGAATGTGATAAATTACAAACTGTAGGTAAAAAAATCTATTTCAAGAAGTTTCTAAATTTACAATAGGAAAGGGTCTGGCTAACAAATGGAAATTATTGATCATATCAGAAGCAACAAGAACAAAAAAAATCTGGAGATACTTCAAAATGCAGCCAGAAAACTTATGCTAGCTTTGAAATTGATTACCAGAAAAGAGTACATATTTTTTGTTACCTATGAAAAAACATCAAAAGGACCTTAATTCTTTGAGATGCAGATGAAATAGTGTGCCTAACTGTTGTTCAATACACTCCATAAAAATTATCAATCAAATCATATATCACGGCAACTGTTATTTCAACAAAATAGAGACTGATCAACATACTATTCATTGTACACTCAAACCACACTCCGAATATTGCAGTTTTTAATTTATTCTAGCCATATCTAATAATCTGGCTAATATTTTGTTTGTTTCTTTGTTTGTCATTTTATTTTTGGATTTCTATGACTTCACATCATTGGCAAGTAGATAATAAGAATATATGGCTTTAATCCAAAATTAAATGCTTCAGGATTGAAACGGTGTAGGAAGGAATGCAGGTGAGCACAGTGCAGCTCAAACTACCTCTGCATGATGTGGCTGAGAGGAAGGACTTAGTGCGGTTGTGGCAAGAGGGACGCAGTGCAACTCGGCCAGGAACAAGTACTCACTCTGCAAGCAGCAGTGACCTCAGGGGTGCAATACTCTCTCTCTGTCAGAAGTTCTCACATTCACAGCACCCGTGCATGTAGTCCTTGCTCCCTATTCATGATTTTAAAAAGTCAGCTGGCTTTATTAAACAACTGGCAGGGAACTTTGAGGAAAACAAATACATCAATAAACTTCATGGCTTAAGCAAAAATGGGTGAGCAATTAATGTAATAAACAAGGCTGAGTCCTTGAATACTGCCTATTGAGGTAAACAAGACACAAGTAGAGCCTGCAGTGTATATGGAGATATAGTCCTAAATTTTAAGATTTCTATGAGGTAGAAAATTTTTGTAGAGTAGCAAAATTTACTCTCTCTTAAAATGCATTAATTAAGATAAGGCTGGATGGAAGGTTTTTATGCATGTGGAATAAAAAATACAGAAAAATAGAAAGTAGAAAAATTAAGTTTGCCCATATATAGAAATAAAATGAAGTATAACAAGGAAAAAAAACCCCAAATATTCTTCTATATGTTAGATATTAAAGGGTTCTTTATGAGAATACATTCAAATGCAACTTGTTTTTCTAGTGTAAACAAACACAGAAATTATACCTGTATTTTTTTCTATTAATGTAATATCTGAAGATTTTGAATAAATTCTTCAAGGCACAATAATAATGAGTCATAAATACAATGAAAATAAATGTCTACCCATGAAATTATTACAAGTCTATGTTAAAAGATTGATAAAGGGATTCTGTATATATATATATATGCATTTTGTCTATTTTAAACAAAATTGCTTACTTTTACCTCTGCTAGATAGTATGTTTTTAATAGGACACTTTTTTCCTGGCTCTGAAAAATTAAATAAAGAAATCTCTTTTTTTTTTTTTCTCTATTTTGACTTATTTACATTCATTTCCTGAAATGAAATTGTAGTAAACTCTTAAGGCTGAATCTGGTCCTTACTCACACTGTATGTTTCTTGGCTTTAGAGATATTACACACAGAAAAGGTAAAGGATTGAGATGTACCGGGTTTCTTTAATTTGTCATATATTAGAACTAGCAGTTTTCTTGACAATATAGGACAATGGGTAATCACTCTGATGCCTCCTGCATTTATCTTACTTTGGAAATACTTTGAATCCAAAATTCTCTAAAGAGAATTATTCCTTTGTACTTATTCCACTGATGCCCACAGAGAGCGAACAGTTGTTTATTTTTTTTTTTTTAAATATGACATTTCACTAAATGAGCCGCAACAGAAAGTGGTACCTTTCCGGTTGTTATCAGTCAGAAACAGATGGAATGTTGAGACTGTGATGCCTTACATACTAAACTGTACATTTCTTTTGAGTGAGTTTTCTCTCAAGTTTATCCAGTTGACTGTTCCATCTAGTATTTATGGCTCATCTTTCAGACCATCCACTTTTGCAGACACATCAATTACACTCATGCAGAGTCTAGCACAATGAAATCCAGGCTTGTTTTTAAATGGTTACAACAGCAACAAAAAAACAACAGGAATGGTAAGTATAGATAATAATTTAGTGGTAGCTACTACAGGTTGTCTTATTATACTTAACACACCTACAAGTGAAATTTCACTGTGCTTCGAAAAGTGCCCTGTGTTCATTTTTTCATGTCTCCTGACATGTCCAGTGTTTATTTTTGAGTATATCTTCCTGGATCTTTTTGAAACCGACCTGAATGAGTATTGCACAACTCTGAGCAAGTCATGGACAAGCCTACACTGATGAGCAAGCTAAGGTTGAGTCCCTCAGAAAGTCACTGAGTTGGCTGAAATCAAAGCCCAACCTTCAAGTAAACTGCAAGCAGAAGGAGAGCTGAACTATTTCTTTTTCTGCCCTAATTGCTATGAATTTTCTCTATTTTTCAGTCACATCTCTATTTTCAGGTTTCAGAACAGCATTTCCATTCTTTCTTTAGACAAATTAAAATTTGATTTGATTTTAAAACTTTTTCAGTTAATTATGGCGAAATCTAAGCACTGCTATATTGAGTAATGTCAGCCTGTTGGACATTTCTATTACTAGCACTATGTGAAATTTAAAAATTTCTTGAGTGCACATTTTAAAAGATAGTACCTTTGCTTCATTTCCATGCAGAAAGCCTTATTAATATATATTGTTTGATATCACTTTCATAATTGAATTGTGAATCAATCATTATTAATCAATTCATAATAAAATTGATTATTATCAATTTTATATGGCTAGGGAAAAGAAACAAAATTTTATGCCCAGACAGTCCAGATAAGCACTACTGATGTTTTATAAAAATCCTACAGTTTGTGATCTTGGGCTGCTTTGCCGGAGAGGATGCTGCTTCACTGCAGTGCTTTCCTCACCACCCTTGCCAGAATTTCCATTCTTGCTTTGCATACACATTATATCTGCAACACACTGGAAAGGAAGTTGAGAGCTGCAAAGAACTTTAACATAAGATTGGCAGGGTTGCTGAGCCCATGCAGGGTTTGTGTTGTTTGCCCTTTGGACCAATGGCTAAGCCCTGAGAAACAGAAATGGAGCTGGATTTTCCCCAGATGCTTTTATGGATATGCTTGTCTGGAACCCGTGAGATTCAGTGGTGTTTGACCCGGCAGCTCTTCAGGTGAAAACAGAGCCAGACTGAAAGGGAGGAGCTGGAAAGACACACTGAGCTAAGTGGTGAGGATGGATAAAATAGATTATACACATGAGATAAATATAGGCATTCTCTTCTCTTTTTTTGCAGCACAGGCTTAGCAATACAAATCTCAGTCTGTGCCTTTTACTTACCAGATAGAAAAGGTGAGATACTGAGGTGTTCTTAGTATTTCTGGATGCTTTTGAAATAGTTCTCTAACAAAGGTGCCAGGAAAGGTTTTCCTGCTTGAGAAAAGGAGAAAACATAAGTGGTCTTGAGTGCTTTTCCAGGGTATATGTGTGATGCTGTTCACAGTGAATAGTACTTGCAAGCTACTGTTAAAAAGAGAGGGCCATTCAATAAATCAGGAAGCCTTGAATTGAGAATTGAAGGTTATGGAGCCACTGAATTCATATTGTAACGCTGTGAAGTAGAATATAATAGCAATTTTGCAGGATTGGGAGATGACATTCTGGCATGTGAAGTGCATTTCAAATGATTTCTTTTTGCTTCTTCTTTGCATCTTAATGAGATGCCAAGACCTTTTTACGCCTGTGGAAGCTAGAAAACCTCTATAGCTGCATAGCAGTGAACCCTGCAGCTCTGGCATGTCTGCTCCAAGGGAAACACAAAACGAAGATTAATACAGAAGCTCCCAGCTCCCAAGCTCACTATATCTCCATCACATCTCTATTTATTCTCTCCTCCTTTACTCCCACCCCTAAAACCTGGTTAACAAAACACATCTCAGAAATCAGTCAGTGGCTGAGAATTATTTACCTCCTTCGAGACAGTGTTCATCACATCCCCTCAACAGTGTGAACAGATTTGGTGTTAGATGTGGATAGAAATGGATAAGTACATATGTGAATACTCAGGTAAATAACAAAATATTTCAAATGAAAATATATACCGCAGATTCATACAAAATATATTACATTTGCAGATGTTATTTTAATTTTGTGTATTCAGTTACATATTGTACAGAATATATTATATTTGATAAATATATAGTTCTATTTGCAGCATGAGCCTCAAAATACTGATTTGTTTTTGAGAACATCATAGATCATCTCCTCTCTTAACATGTTATATCCCAGCCTTTAGTCACATGATTAATGTATTTAAATATAGCCTTGCTTACAGTCTGCATTACTGCAGCTATTATAAATTTCGTTTGGAGTATAGTGAATATAACAATAAGGGAGTATTTTTACGAGATCTTTCATTTTAAATAAATATAACTTTCAAGTGATGGGAAGGGAGTTACAGAAAAATGGAGTATTTTGCTGAACCTCATGTAGTATGACAGTGCTGAAACAAGAATAGAAGCAAATCTCTTTAAATATAGTGCCTTCTTACAGGAAATCATACTTCTCCTTGATATACTGAAAATTATTTAAAAGACCTCACCTTTTTACCCAAGACAAAGTTCTTATACCATGCTCTTTAGCAGGTATATATGTATAAATATTCTGTAGCTTTGCTTTCCAGCCATCATCATCTATTTTTTTCAATAGACAATATTGGAAAACTGATTTGTAATAACGGGCAAGCTGACAATTTCTATGCAGTCTTTTGAAAAATAAGGCATTTGTGACAGATTACTTACGTTGAAAATGTGGACATTGAACAGTAGCAAGATGAAGTTCTTAGCTACTCATATTTTCTTCTATTCACTGCATGTAAAAAGCAAAAGGAATAAATGGTATATCAGGTAATTTTTAAATTTATGACTATGTTGTTACTTATTTCATGTATTTGACTAAATTTATCACCTCTATTATTTCTATCCAAAATAATCTCACAGCATTTTCTGCAAGATGATTTGCAGTCAAAATTACATTATTTATGGTTTCTTTTACAATTTTGTCAATCCAAAATGTCAAAATGTTTCTTTGCCTCATATCTTCCTGAAATGGCCGCTATAAGCAAGTGGGTCATGGGAAATCTTTGTAAACCTGAGTGAATGAAAAGACTGCAAACTTAATGGACTCCTAACAGCAGTTCTGCGATGAAACCTTGACATTGTGTGGCATGAAACCTAAGAAAAGACCTCCTGGGGATAACTGGTGACAACTTTTATAAATCCGTTTTCTACCAGGAATTCCCAGATCTCCGGATAGGAAGGTTCTCCATAGCTACAGCTGAGTTAGGCTCTAGTACAGGACTCAACTCCTCCCAGGGGAAAGAAGATTTTCTAATCCAGATGCCAAGCCTCTGAAGCCTTAAGCATTGTCTAGGACAAATTTACTCCATTCTCATGTGCAAATGTCTCCTGCTCCAAATATAATGGGTTTTGACATCCCTGTGATTCACTAACCTGATGTATCTGATATAGATCATCCTGAGGAAGGGCACAAGCCAGCTTTTTTTGGTGGTGGCTGGTGGGTGGCATGTTGGTGACTTCCCAGATGCACGCCACCTCCCCATCGAGTGAGACAACACATGGCAGGGAATGACTGAGTCTCAGGAACTGCTAAAGTCAAGAGGTATGTGCTCTCATGGAGAACAGTGTTGATTTTTTCCCCCATAGTGTTTGCCTGGCACTTAAACATTAACATAACGTGGCCACAGATGTTGCTAGTTTTTACTATTTGCATGGGAAAGAGATGTGCAAACCAGCGTTTTATTCATACTGATGGAGAAGTTAGTGAATTATTTTTCTCTCAGTCTAATGTGTCTGCAGGATTTAATTAGAATGCAAATACCTTCAGGCAAAGACTTCACGGTATGAATTCTAAACCTGCATTAAAAATTAAAATGTTCTAGCAACAAAATATAAATAGAGGAAAAGGAAATGAAAGTCTCATTGCTTTGTGCTGGTGAAAACAATGATTTTCACTTATGCAAAATATGCCTTATTGCAGGCTAACAGTCAAGTTGGAGCAAGTTTTGGCAGTCATAGAAAACTTGCTCTGAAAAAGATGGGAGGAGTAAATGAAAAGGATGACAACTTTAACTGTTAATCAGAGATAGCACTAGCACAATTACTGCACTTCATGGGAAAAAATATTAAACAGTGATAGCTGAATTGAACTAATAAAACAGTTTCAAAAATTCAAAAAATTGCCTCTAGTCATATAGGCATATTAAAATAGGCTTCTTTAATCTGTCTGCAAGATTCTCAAATCTATATCTGGTTGATCAGATAAAATACTGCTTTATTGAGGGATTCCTCAGTTCTTGTGAGCTTGCTATTTTTTTTAAACAACATTTGTCATCTCACAAGCTTTCAGTTGAAATTAAAAGTTATTTTAAGATAGTGTGATCATATTTTCCTGATAAAGAGGAACCTGTAGGAATTTACTGCATGGTAGAGCATAAAATGAAGGTCACGACCAATAGGCCAACAGGTGGTAATACATCTGAAAATACCAGCACACAAAATTAGATGTTTCAGGTTCTGCTCATTTCTTTGTCTTATGAATTCTACCTTTTAGAGTATGGGTCTAAAAATGAACTTTGATCTCCAGAAAGTGGAGATATTTACCTCTGTGTTTTCTGCTATAGCTATGAGGGCATACCGTGTAAGCCTCAGTTTTAGAAATTAAAAATAGATTCTTAAGAATGGTATTCTCTGAAACCAATACTGTTTTACACATTTCTGCATCCTTTCAAGCAATTGCTTGGTACAGTTTGTTTTTATATTTTTGGCATTCTCAGTATCTGCTCCTGTTTCTGTGTTTTTGTAGTAGGATGCTACTGTGAATTAAATGAAAATGTCATCAGTAGTGTATCTTTGATACTTGGAACACAGAAAGAATAAAATTAGTTTCAGTTTCTGATAAATATTCCCTTATTTACCTTTTTAGAAGAGAGACATAAAAGAGGTAATACTTTGGACAAAATGTACTTTGGTTCTGACTCTCACGCCTGGGCTGAATTCTGTGATTGCTGGCAACTGGCAGTTGCTTTGTAGGGAAAAAGGAGAAAGCAGAAACTGGAAGTGACAGTGCTCATGTCAGTGTCATATCAGTGAATTTGCAGGGGATACCTTTCTGCAGTACAATAGGTTATTCTATATTATGTGGAATTTTGTTAATCTTAAATGTAGTCTGGAAAAATAGAGGTTATATATATGCTAGAAGGCCAATACCTATGGCCTATGTTAATTTCAACTTTTAGAGCTGGTCTATGCTCTTCTTTGCAAGATGCTGCTATCTTGAAGGGCTCTTAAATTTAGCATAAATTACATGTGCTTGATAAGATTCTTCTAACACTGACTATAAATGAAATAAGGTTCTACTAACCTGATATTTCACATGTGCATGAACCTCATATATGCATGATAAATTCAGAGATTTTTCAGCCAGTATAAAACTCATAATCCTTTCAGTCTCTGATCTGAGACTGATCTGATCTGATCAGTCAAGACTAAACTGTGTTCCATGCTCAAGAGCTCAGGACAAAACTTAATTAAAGTTTAATGGAGACTTTAATGTTTAATGGTAAGTAAAATTTAAACAAAAACTCCATGTTGTTTCTTAACTATTGTTTAAGATTTCTCTCCAATTTTTTCACTTCCCTATTAAGTAAAATTACTCTGAGTGAGCACTGGTGTGTTATAAATGGATTAAAAGTGGCACACACAAGGCTGTATATTGTTGTTCTTTTTTCTACTTGTCATCATAGTTAGCTGCATCCTGGTAGGGAAATCTCTTTGAATAAGCAAAGGGGGCATGCATGTTTGTGTGTGTGTGTGTGTGTGTACGAGTATGTGTGTACACAAAGAACAGACTATGGGCATAACAACAGCACATTTATTACTTGAGGTAGGTGAGTCACAACAATAGCTCACATTTTTCCAGATCTGAATTACTGGTATGATCACCTGCATGTAAACCACAGTGGGCAACTGTGGACATGCTGATAGTCATATAGACCTATGTGCAGCATGAATCACAGTGCCATATGCAAATATGTGTAAGGTCAGGAGGAAGCTTCTTGTCTGATCCAAGAACACCAGCTAAACACATGCAAAAGGTAAGCATTTAGGCTATAAGTTCTCTACCGTATCTGTATTTATCTGTATTTTTATATGATATACCACCTTCCAATGAATACACATAAAACTAACTTAATAATAACCAACAAACTGCAACAGTTACCAACAATAATAAATACGACAGCAAGGAAAGTACAGTCATAATTGCTTTTCATTTCTCTACAGTGCTTTACTTGAGTGTCTAAAGAATACACTTCTTGATTCCAAATCTCATCTTGCTAATGCCAAACTTCGTAGCACCCTATGCCTTTGTGCAGCAATTACATATACAGCACTTAATATCTTGATATTCAGATAATCAGAAGGCCAAGTCAAAAAACAGAAATTCTATGATATTAAACAATGTAAAAATTTCACGATTACTTTTTTTATTTCCCATCCCTCGTATCCCTTCCTCTTTTAAGACCCCCTTCTGCCTGTAAATTCAATTCAAATAATATCTCGGCATGATTTCTTAACATACATTTTTATATTCTGCATTCAGCAGAAAATGCTGCAAGTGACCATTTTGATTTGATCTTCCATTAAATTACACAGAAGAAGCTAGAGATAAGGTTGAACATCAGGATATGATTTGAAAATAAAAAAGATATACAATTTTGTATTAAACAGAAAAGAGAATGAGGGCAAGGTGAGATAACTGGAAAAGACTTTCACGTGGTTTTCTGTCAGCACTAACTGAGCTCCCCCAGAAACCAGTTTACTCTTGCTAGAGTATGCATAGTGTCAACAGAATATAAACAAAGTTTCAGTTAGATCAAGGGGAAGCAAGAAGCAAAACTGAATCAGTCACAAGGGGAAAAAAAAAAACCCTGAAGACAAAAAGCTCTTTGAGCCAGGTTAGAACATGCAAGGCAACATGTGATGTTGTCCTGAACTTTGAACATAATATAGTATTCCTAAGAAGGTACAGCAGAATAAAATGAAATAATAAAACCAATGATAAATGAAATATTCATTTGATGCACTCTGGATTTTTGACAAAAGGCTAAAATTTCTGGATTTAATATAAAGTATTTCACCAAATTATAGTTTTAATAAAACATATATATAAGAAAAAAAAATTAAGGAAAAAGTGTTCAGCTCACATTGCTTCTTTTATGTTTTGATATTTCCTTTTATCTTCATTCTTTAGCAAATACTCTTTCTTTCCATGTCCATTAATAGCTGAAAACATCCTGTATTCTGCCACCTCTATTCTTGTAGTGCTATTACCTACATAGCCACAGATTTAGATTTTCTCTATTTCGGTATGTGTCTGGATACCAGTAAGTTTTTCTCTTCCTTGAGAGGGAAACCCTGACTTCTAAATTTTGACCAGCTTTTGGTCAAGAAATAATTTGTGATTCATACCTTTTTTTTTTTTTTTTTTTTTTCTTTTAACTCTGTTTTCTGCTTAATTAGGTCTGACAAAAAACATTTTGGAATTGTGGATGTGGAAGCTCCCAGATCCTAAAAATGCACTGTGAAATTGACAGTTTTAATTTTTATGCTTGTGGATTGGCATTGTTTAAAGAAGGATTATTTTGTGGTAAATTCTGGGCAGGTAGAATTTTCAATTCAATTTATAAGCATACATCTTTTGCAGCAGGCATTCCTGTCATTAGGAAGAACAGATGTATTTTTGAAATCATCTAAGTCAAGAATGAGTCAATATGAGCCAATATTTTTGTGACTGCATAGCAGGATGGAAATTCTTTTTTCACATTAATTTTCTAGGTGTTTTTTTTTTTTTTTTTTTTTTTTTTTTTTTTTTTTCCCCTCTGGTATATTTTCACCTTAGATACTAGCAGTAATAGGTGTTTCTCCTTCCCAAAGCAGTGGTCACCATACCTATAAATAATTAAAAAAATGAAAAAAGACTGCATTATATATTAGGGCAATATGATATTTTTAAAATGACATACAAAATATCCCTACATCTCAAACACTGAATTATTGAATACTGAATATTGAAATTAATCTTCATACCAAAAACAATTTCAGAAAATTCTGTGGTCACAACTATCCTCCCATTTTTAAAGAATGCATCTACTTTTAGATTATTGGACAATTTAGACATTTAAACATGTGGTTAAGTAATATTTTCATTTTGGTGTCATCACTGTTTTGTCTGGAATGTCACAAAAAGCTTATTTCCCCCTATGGTATAAGTGCTTTCTATGCTATAATTTGAAAACTACATTTCAGCCAAAAGTCTGTTCCTTAAAAAATAAAGCAAGGATATATGTAATACCAAGAAGGGATATATTTTCTCATATGTATAAATGATTTCAAATTAAAAAAAAAGAAGCATGTATATTCTCGTATATTGAAAAATTTGAATGTACTTTTGCTGGAGTGAAAGGAGAACAATTTTAAAACATCTCCGTGATTCAGAGGCACTGCTTCATTTCAAACCGATAAAAATCATGCTTTGAAGTAAGCTTTATGCTTTTGAAAATTATAGCCAGGAGCAAATATCTATTGTCAGGAGAATAGGATTGTATCCAAAGGGAAATGATTATAATCTGTATACCAAAATATGCCAGAGGAATGTACAATTTCATTGCCTGCCTCAGACAGTTTTATTTCAGATGCATTTGGCACAGATCCTCATCTCTAACAGTGTTCAGGAAGGCTTTCTTCTACTCCATGGGATAAGAAATAACATAAACTCCAGTTAATAATAAAACAGTAAGTGAAGAAGTTTATATTCAGCCTAACAGGATGCAGGAAGTAAATCAGTGCTGCATACTTGCAAGTTATGACAACATTTTAAAGTCGAGTTCGGTGTAGCCAGAGGACATGTCATTTATGAGTCACAGCTGGGAAGCTGGCATGATATCACTGACACTGTACAGCAGACATTGTGATTTCTAATATATGCCCTAGAAACCAACATTAAATGCTCAGTCAAGACAAGCAAAGGAAAGCAAGAAAATGTATCAATCCAACAGGTTTTTTTCTTTTTTTTTCTTTTTATGCACTCTCACATTTTTTTACCGTCTATCATACTATGAATTGTGATTTATTAATATTCCTTTTTTTCCCCTTTATCTACGAATCTATGTAAAAACTACAGTTAATATTTTCACATTAGGATTTTTGCTCATAACAAGTATCATTCTTTGGCTGGCATGTTGTAATAACAGTTATCTAATTTTTCTTCCTAGAAAACAGATTTTGGGGGTTGGATCTCATGGTGATGTATTTATATTAATTTATACAATTTTCCTATGAAGTTAATAGATTCTGTTTTCGGGATTTCTGTGATTTATAATCCTATTTCTCATATCAAAGAAGTCGGCATATAAAAGATTACAGTGTATAACCTCAAATAAAAAGTAGAATTTCACATATATATTTTATATATATATAAAGGTATTTTTATATAAAAGATAAAATTATGAAGAAGAAAACAAACATCAAATCTGCTAAACTACTCTAGAAAATAACTAATTTTTAATCACTACCTTTCTAAATAAACAAACAAATCAGGTGTGCAACCAGATGGCTCTTTCTTCCTCTTCCCAGATTTTAGTTTCTAGCTCAGGCCAGACTCTCTTATGCCATATTGTAATTCTAGTAAAATTCAAACTTCAGGAAATAATAAGCTGTCCTCACGAATTCATAAGACAGATAATTTTCACTTTTAAATAAAAGGTTGAATTCTTGCATAAGGACATAGTATTCTCTGCCAACAGGTAGAGAAAGTAATTAGGCTAAAATAATGAGAGACACTCAAACAATCTAAGATTTTTGAAGTTTTGTCTTGTTTTTTTGGTCTCTGTTCAGTATTAAATTTCTGTAGTTGCATTACTTAACGTAGCGTTAGTATTATCTATGTAGTTTGAAAAAAGGAAAATGACTACAGAAATTGAGATGACTGGATAATTACTCAGTTTGTGAAAATACCCCAAAGAACACATAATTTCTACTGATTATTAGTAAAAGAATGAAACATTAGAGCTTCCATTTGTACAGCAGTGTGAACACTTGTGTTTGAATAACCAGACTTTCTGAAATAAATCACCTATTTCAACAGAGTCCATTCTTCACTACTGGGCTAACTGCTGAACTGAGCCCAGTAAAGCCATCGTTTGTACTAATGTTCCAGTAAGTGCTGTATTCGTCATTCATATGTATATTATTCTGCCTGACTGCCAAAAAGACACAAAAATAAATTGTCTGCAGGAAGTCTATATCGAAAGGAAAGAAAAAGGATACAAATTAGTGAGCATAATTTTTATAGTAAGGAGCTCTAGTCTCTATTTTTTCTTTTTTTTTTTTTTTTTTTTTTCAGATTTCCACAAATTCATCAAAAGCTTTCGGAAATGCATAGATCTTTGTAAATCAGCTGGAAAAAATAGCAGTTATCAATTCTGTTTGATTAGGCTGAATATCTGCACTTCTCTGCCAACGTAACTAAATGGTTTCCACAATTAAGGAAAAATGTTTGGTTCTGTGCAATTGGTTTACTTTCACAGCTAAAAGAATCATGATACATTTTGCACACTTTCTCACTAGGATACTTTAGGAAACCAACAATATATTTTCTTTCTTTTAATAATAACATCCATCCTTTTAATTAATTAGAAACAATGGTATCAGCACTATAAAGAAGATATGGTTTGTTTTGCAGGGTTTTGCAGTCCCCACTTGTCATGTCTATTTAAGACTATTGCATTTTAAAGAGACAAGGAAAATCAACTATGTGAACAGTTTTCTAACCAGTACTTTTATTTGAATCCGGCAGTAATTATCTTTTTGCGAGTATATACAATAGATTCTTTGCTTCAGATACACACTTTTTTGTGAACCACATGTGTATTGGTGTACAAGAGTTTCTCGTTGTTAATGGAAATACTTCAGCTAAACAAAGCTTGCAACCTCGCCAAACTTTCCCAGCCTCTGACAGAAGTGCTAGATCCTGAAGTCTGAAGTGTGTGAAATGTTCTGTGTATTCACTTCCTAGAGACTAGGGACACTTTGGGTCTCCAGTGAGCCTGATGTGCAAAGCGGCAGTGCTCCAAGGTAGCACAAGGGTCTGCCCCATGGCACCCATTCCTGCGGTGCACATTCCTGCCTGGTTCTCTGTGTGATGTGGAGTATCATCTCCTGCTAGTTTATACCTGCAGCAAATTAGAGTTTTTGCTCACTCAGACACATTGCCAAGGGTGGAGAAGCTCTTAATTGTAACTAACCCTGGAAATTTTCCCATTGACTTCACTGAGCACATGATCAATCCCTACTTTTGGACCGCAGAACCTTGTAAGATAGGCAATACCATACAACAAAGTTTTAACTCACACTCTCCTCCTTAGTGATTTCAGTTGGACCATCTACCCCTGCCTCAGTGCCCTCAGGTATATGGTAGAGGACAAGGTAAATCAACAGTTTTAAGAAAAAGTAGAACAAAACAAAACACAAAACACAGAACCACAAACTCTCATCTCGCATACCAATGCATACAAATTGCTCCAGCATCTGTACAAATCGTGTTTAAGGTTTGGTTTTGACTCGCAATGTATAGATGAGTATCTATTACTGTAAAGCTTTATTGTTAAACTGCATTGTTAGAATTATTCTTCAAAGCCTGTGTATAATTTCAGAAAAGTTTTTCCCTGGAGTAATAGAAAATTCTTGAGATATCATTTGTCTAGAAGGGAAAACAAATTACTGCACTCAGAAAAAAAAAAAAAAACAAAAAAAAAAAACACAAAACCCACAAAACCTGCAGAATATTAGTGTAAATATTGCATATTTTGAGCTCAATATACATTATAGAAAAGGGTTTATTTTATCTTCAAGTAAATACTAGTTACTGTTTTCTCACATTTATAAATATATATTCAAAAAAATATTTTGAGGAAGGTTTATAACTAGCTCAAATAATTGTAGTCTTTCTGTAATATTCAGACTAACTATATACGGAATACAAAAGAATCACCAGCCAATTTTTCTGCAGTCTATTTGTTGATATTTTAAAATCAGCCTTTGCTCATAGTCTCAAGATGTTCTTTTAATCTCACTATTTTTTCTCTTGTGCTCACATATATGTATATATATATGCACACTTATAAAATGACAGCTACTTAGCTTGAATCCCAAGTGATGTCAAAATGTTTCTATGATGGTGAGACTAATTTAAGGATTTAGTATCTGAAATCTATAACTTAAGGTGCATGGATTTTTTCAACTACCTAGAAGTTAAGTGACGCTAGACTTCTGTCTCCTCTTCAGCTGATGGACAATTCTCAGGGCAGTTTAGCCCATTCCACAAGAGGTATTCAGGTTGCAGTAAAGTTAGGATGGTTGACACTACGGTAGATAAATCCTACCTTTAAAGTAATTCTGACACACCCATGCCTGAAACAATTTCTATATTAAAAGATGAAAAAAAAAGTATCCAGATTCAAGTGTGAGTTAGTGTTTGATGTTTGGTTGTTTAAAATTTTTAGTTCAAAATGTATTTTAAAGGTATCATTGTAAAACAGAATTTGGTTTAAAAAAAGGCAGCTAATATTAAGTAAAATACACAATTTTAAAAGATTATCACATGATTTATTGTAATTTGCAAAAAAAATGCAAATTCCTGAAAGAAACAGTTTTTAAAAATAAATACAACATGCTTTCCAATGTTGTAACTTCTACTCACAGGTCAGTAGTTGAAATGAATCCGTCTATCTATTACATAATAAAACATTTTCTAGTGTGTTAATAATGATATATTTTCCTTTGAGATGACATGATGCTAACCTTTCTGTTAAGGGAATAAGGTACTGCCTCTCAGAAAAAACAACACAAGGATAAAATAGGTTTTTAAAGCTATGTGCTATAAGCCTTAGCTTGCATGTAACTTTAGCAACAGTCTTTTTTAATGTGAAAATAATTAAGTAGTGTTACAGATAAATATACTGGTTTTGATTTTATTTATTCTAACTTTTAAAATAAATTATTACAAATGCAAAGCAGTATTTTATGAGTTGGGGTTTTACATTGGTCATTAACCTTATGATACTTTTAAGCTTATCTGAAAAACAGGTAAACTGAAAGATAAAAAGACTAAAATACTTGTTCAGTGGGTGCATAGAAAAGTAATAGAGTCAACTGTAGTACAAAAGGGTTAGAATATTTTTTTTTTATAATAGTGCCTTAGAAAAAAAAGAAATGTGCTGGAAACAGTTAAGTAGCTTTTCAGATCCATAGAAGTAAGTATGCTCATTTCCACCAAAGAGAAGATGGCAAAAGAAGTTTGTCTCAGTTGAGACAATATTAGGAAAGAAAAGAGACAATCAGAAAGCAGATGTGAACCAAAGACAGAATGATATATCAGGAAACGTGAGAAAAACTGTAAGACAGAAAGATTTATAGGTGGAAATAGGAAAGATGGGAAAGAGTCTCTGTACCATCAAAAGAATCTTTGTGGTCAGAAATTCCAAGGAGAAATGACATAAAAGGGCATGCCCAACAATCAGACTCAGACGTAATAAAGATTTAAGATATTGACTGTAAGCTGGAAAGAATTCAAGTAAGGCAAAATCACTGATTGTCCCTCATGTCTGGCTAAATGATCTCTCCCCATTTCCACTGCAAAATAGGAATAACTAGCAGATGAGTGTAATATTCACAGCAGTGGAAAGTCAGTGAACAGAAGAGCTCTGCTAGTCTAGCAGCTTCCACGGGAGGAATCTGACCACAAATGGAGTTTGAGCAGTTTTGAGTGGGAGAGCAAGCCTCACTTGGACTGCTTAGATCAGCATGTGGGGCTACATATCTTGAAGAACTGAATGCCACAAACAAAGCTTTTTTGGAAATGCAGATCTAGAAAGTAAGGTGCTATAGAAGATTTAAGGGAGATGTCCAGCTGCCAGAAGGCATTTACACGAAAATTACTCTTCTGAACAGATGGGAGTCTGTTCTACAGGCAAGTAAGCCCAGGTATTCAAGATCAAAGCTGGCCTTTGATCACATAATCTTTCTACTTACTGTTAATAAAGCAGAAGACAAAATTAGATAAATGGAGTGAAGAAAATATAGAACAGTATTCTAGGAGAAAAATAAAATATGAGCAGTGATAACGGTAGAACAGAGGCAAGAAGAGAAGTTGGGAACATGAGGTAGAAGGAAAACTGCTTTATTCAGTTAGGAAATTGGATAAACTCAGAGACAATAAATAATATATCTTTTCATTAATGCAAAAGCCTCTGATAGTAAAATGAAAGAATTAAAACTACTCTTGTAAGGTGTATGGAACAAAGTTGAAGATGACGGGTAGTATTCTGGAACCTGTAGCTCAAAGTATTGACTAAGTAAGAGTTGAGCATGAATAAGGGATTCAAAAGTGCTTCTAGTTTTGCAATAGTGTCACTGTTTTACTGTAAGCCATCATTGATAAGAACTAAAAAAAATAAAAATGTTACTGGAAATATAAGTACTACTGAAGCCTGTATCATACAGATAGAAGCCACAGATAGTTTTGAGACGACACAATATAGCAATTATTCCGGAACACGACACATGATAGATTTCTTTTACAACTATTTAGTGAGGTAAAAATAGATGATGTTATATTAACTTGTTTTAGGAAGCAGTAAAGTCATCACAGGAAAAAAACAGCTAAAGAAAGAGTTACAGAAAATCACATGCTAGCTGATTACTAGCTAGTTCAAGTGAATAGGGAAATGGTTAAGAAATTCTGTGACTAATGTTTTTTATTTTAGAGGAAACAAAGAAATTAGGTGAACTTATTTGATAAACTTGTGGACTTACACAATGAAGATGCATAGAATTTATTTGAGTAAAATATACAAAAACTGTTAACATTTTGCTTAAGTGTTCAAAAAAATTCATGCTATAACTCTCAGTGACAAAATATGCAAGAACTGTTAAAATTTTGCTTAAGTGTTCAAAAAATTCATGCTGTATCTCTCAGAGACAACTTGGCAAATGAGAATGATTAAAATGGAGCAAAACTTAAAATTAAAACTTAGCTGGAGGCATGAAATTAAATATCTTTTCTCTTTTATCAATTTATTATTTTTAAAAATTGCAGATATGACTGAAAATACATTTATTTAGGTAAGGTAAAATATCAAGCATCTTAATTTGACTTAAATTATGCATATATTTTCAACCATATTTGAAAGAAAAAATAATTGAGGGAAATAAAAATCAAGAAAGTTCAATAAGGGTATAATAACAATAATTCACACATACTAGTTTCATATTTATCTCAGAGAATTTTTTTTACTACAATGAATTTTATCTGAAATGTATTAAGCATTTGATATGAAACAGAAAATCATTGCTGATATGACCTGTGAGATAAAGAGTAAGAAGAGTTTTTTCTTAGAAGAGGAAAGAAGAGCTGTAACAAAATGATAACTTATGTCATTAAAAGTTATGAAGGAATTTCTTGAAGGATCAATCTAGGTACTTCTACATTATTTACCAGCGTAATTAATGTTTTTGCTGCTGCTAAATATTGCTGTTAGCATTAAATTAATTTGCTCTGAAGTAAGCCCAACAGATTCAGAAGTCACCCAAAGGGAGATGTCTCAAGGACAAAATAACATAAAAAGGATAAAAAACTCAAAAAAGAAAAGTTATTCATTTGAAGTCTAGTAAGATGGTCTTTTTTCCTCCATCTTGGATGCTTATCAGCTGGAAAGAAAAAAAAAAAAAAAGAAGTATGTTAGTAATTTTGAAAATATGATCACAACAGTTAAAAATGTCTGGAGTAGTACAGTACAAACACTGCTGTGCAAATAAGGAGGCACAAGAAAGGATGCTTCAAACTATAGTAGTTACACAAAAGGGCTACTGCAATGATCAAGGGACAAAAAGTCATTTAAAAGATCTAATAAAGAGTACGCCAAGACTGTGAAACGAACTTGCAATGACTTGAGCTAGCTCCCATGCCAAACACACAAGGAATATTCAGTCTAGCTAAGAGATAGATAGATTAATGTGTATACAGCCATAAATTGAATAAAGAGGGTTCATTATCTCTCCTGATTCAAGAAATAAGGAATATTACATGAGACTAACCAGAAGTTCATAAACAAAAGTAGGTGGCTCTTCACACAATATAGTAATACTGCAAAACTATCGCTGCAAGATATTGTAGATGCAAATGATTGAAAATGCATGTGTGTCCAAATTTTATTTCATAAATATATTTGAATAATTGTGGGATATTAAATAAAAATTCCATTTCTGACTCAAGATGCCCTGACCTCTTTGCTATAGATGGCTGGGGAATTATTCTAGGAGCTGTCATTCCACACTTACCTTCTTCTGCTCTTATTTAAATATCTTCCTTTTGCCTGCGCTGAAGCACTGGCTCAGGTGTACCTCTGTTCTTAACATACATATAACTAGAAACAGCACACACTACATTTACTTAGTGTTGTGCAGGAGCTACTTGGTCTTTCACAGGAGCATTTATTACCTCAGGTAGAGCACTTTGCTACTACAATATTGTAGTAAACTACCTGAGTGTGCTGCACTTACGACTCCAACTAATAACTCTCAGTATATGGATGACTAAAATTCTTGTATGCAGTTTCATATTATCTCTGATTTCTCCACAAAATCTCAGTTTATACACCATGGTAAAACAAAGAGAGGAAGAGAGAAGGATAGGTTTTTTTCTGCATAAATACATAACGACAGAAAAAGTACAGAGACTGAACCCTAAGAACTTGACACAAGCACAACGAAAATGAATAGGACATGATTGGATGTTTGAAGATGGTCTCTAACCATCACAGGCGAGAAGTTCTGAACCAGTTTTACAATCTGGTTGTAAAATCCAAGCACTTTTAGGGAAGAAAGAGAAGTTTATCCAAGTAAATTGATTGCAGAATTATGGAACTAGATTTGTTAACACAAGTTGTCTCATCCAGTTCCTTATTCCTCTGAATGAAACATGTCCTTGGTCCTTATTCTCTAACCTTAACTGACAAAGTGAATAACTAAATTGCAATTCCACGACTATCCTATATGATCACCTTTCCTCAGATTCGCTTTACAATTATAGATTTTTAAAGTAATCAATCAAAATGCATTTGCATTTCAAATGATTGCTTGTATCTTTTGACAAGAGGGTCAAGTGGTAGCTCATGCTTAATGCACACAACTTAAGTGATATAGCATTTGCAGAAATAGCCTCTTATATGACAGGTTTTTCAGAAAATATCATTCAGCAATAAAAAAGTAATTTGCATCTTTGGAAATACGTGATTAAATATGAATTTACAAGTGTCAGACATAGAAAAAAATATACCACAGATACGATACTCACGTCCCATAATTATGCTTTAAGTAGAGAATTATGATTGTTTCTGTGGCCAGTAATCTCTGATAGGATTACAGAGATGACTGAAGCCTTGAGTTTGCTCCTGAAATTCAGAATTATGTTGGAATTTCTCAACCCAAAAGCCTGTGATCTGATGACATAAATTGAAACATATTTTCAAATTCTGAAATGGCACTGGTTTGTTTTGAAACCATAATAAGACTCTCAACATCCACCCACAGATATCTGAATTTGCTCCTTAAATCTCAGGTTTACTCACGAGTTGTAAAGATAAGCATCCATAACATCCATAATTCTAGAATTTTAGAGTACATTTTGATAGGGCTTGGATTTCATTCTGTCTGACCTCATTATGATCTAAAACCAAAGCACAATAAAAAAGCATGTTTAAAACAGTCTACCTAGTCAAAATATAAGGAACAATTCTTGTTTTTTGTCTTGTTTCAGGTGAAGAATTAAACAAAGGACTCATAACTGAGTCCTCACCACAATATACAAATGTGGTCTATGGTATGGATCCACAAACAAGTATAATTTTCATTATGAGAGGGTTTATTGTTTTATTAATTTATTGTTTTCGAGACAATTCATGAGCATCATTATTCTCAGAAGTAAACTGGCTTTTTATGTGATACGTATGTACCCACAGCCTAGCAGTTACAATAATGCTTTATATTAACTGCATTTTGAATAGTAAAAATGAGTATACAATAAGTGAAAGCATCAGATTTCTTTTTAAACATTTAAGTTGGTCAATACTGTGTTACAACACAAATTTACACAGGCTTCTGGTGCAAAGTAATTCAATAAACCATATCTTCTCTTTCAAAGTAATTATTCTCTGTCTTAAATACAGCCCACTCCTAACAATGGCACCCAAGACTACCACAGAATCTGCTATGTTTCTTCTTTCATTTTCTGGAGCAGAGAATTTTTCTTCTTCCATGTTCTCAATTGCCATGTGCTTACTTGCCTAAATGCATTTAAAATCTCCTGTGGATGGCTTGCAATTGAGTATATTACGCTATTTATTCTTTGTTGTCCCCAAAATTAATTTATCATTGATCCCATCTATAAGAGAATCATTTGGGGATTTCTGCAGCTAAATCGCTTTTGTCCAAATATTTTATTCAGCTATTTACATGGTATTCTGAATTACTACAATTGATATAATAGTCCCTAGTTGTTGCATTTTATCATCAAAGTATTAATTTATTTAAAATATATGTATTCCCAAGAATTTTCTGCAAAATGTGTCATCTCAGATACAAAACATCTTAAGAGGAAACTATTTTTAACTCTCACATAGCTTTGATGTGCTAGTCTCTTTCTTCTAGTCTCTGAGTTTTGGGAATCAGAAAACATTCCCCCTTGGTACGAATTTATTGAAAAACTAGTAAATGCACTAGTCTACTGGATTTAAATGAAGCACATAATTTCTAAGATTTTCATTATCTCTTATATAGATGAAAGACATAGACTCATTCTTTAAGTAGCAATACTTTCTGAATTATTTTCAAAACAATTTTTTTTATGGCTAGGCTTACACTTTAGATAATATTTTGCATTGAGCTGAACAATGTTTCTGATGCTATTTCTTCCACCTGTGAATGAAATAGAGTCCTATTTAATTTACTCAGCTGAAGAAACGATGATCAATATGTAGTTCCACTAATAATTCTCCCGCATTTACTTTATGTCAGTAAAAAATACATGTGGAATGCATTCCTGAAGCTGACCTGATTAATTTAATTATATGCACCTAAGTACTTCAAGGGAGAGAGTGAGGAGGATGGCGCCAACCTCTTCTCAGTGGTGGCTAGTGATAGGACTAGAGGAAACAACCACAAACTAAAGCACCAAAAGTTCCACAGGAACTTAAGAAAGAATTTCTTAACAGTGAGGGTGACAGAGCTGTCCAGAGAGGTGGTGGAGTCTCCTTTCTCTGGAGATCGCCACCCTGTGCCACATGCACCTTGTGTGTGCAGGGGGGTTGGACTAGATCACCTCCAGAAGTCCCTTCCAACCTTAAGGATTCTAAGTCTAGCAATGAATTTGGATTTGCCAGAACAGTATGTTTTCCCAAATGCCTCCTGTACATGAAAAGAATAAATTCATCCTCTACAAATTCATGTGCAAAGGTGTAGGAGAAAAACCTCCTTCAGAACCCTGACCAAAAGTTACCTCCTAGAAAGGTAGGACCACCTAACACGATTCTGCAGTAGGATTGATGGATGCCTTGTCAGTGGTTCTGTATCTGTATATATCACTGAGATTGTTAAACAACTAGACTTGCATTCAAAATAAAACAAAATAGCTTCTGAAATGATAATCATAAGTGGTTTAGAATCACTGGATCACAAGGCTTTATGAGAAATATGTAAAAAAAATGAAGAATGATACTTCCTTGAAAACTCTACTTACCTCTACAACACATAACACAGAATCACATTCTATCTTTGCCTAAGAACGTATTTCAGTGTTTTGCACCTTTGGTCGATGTTTAGCATAGTCTATTTCATCTTTCTAGTTGCTGTATATTTGCCAGGGGATTTCTCAGTTCATAATCTTATTTTCAACCACACTACTTTTAAAAAACTTTTAAAAATGTGATTTGTGTAGCATGACAGAAATTGTAGATATTATATCTATTATTATATAGTCACGAAAGTAAGGTGACTTCCTTAGCTAGCTTTATATATTGCTGTCATCAAACAATTTGGGTGGTTTTCTACATTGTTCATGTGTAGGAAAATAGCTCCATTTTCAGAATTATCTCTTGATTTTCCATATTTTCACAAGTAGGGTAATCATCTATATCAGATATAAATGCTCAAACAAAATTCAAAGTTGCATATATTCTTTACAAAGACATTACAGGGGTCTTCCTTTTGGTTTGGAGGCTTACTAATGATAATGACATGCTATCTCTAAGGAATCATGTGGTGCTCTGAGCATCTGATTTGATTACTCATCCAATATTCTCTTTTATCAGTCAATAAGATGCCATTGTTTCAGATTTGAAATATTCACAACAGGGTTTTGTTTGTTTGATCCCTCAATAGGTGAAAATAGACAGTCTGGTCAGGTTTCTGCCAAAGTGCAGAACTTCTAGAAAGTCATTTATGTTTTTCTCTACAGGAACAGTGCTTAAAAGCATGGGGACTTTTCACCTAAGCAAGATCTGTTGACATGTTTTCTGCAGCTCATCATTTGCAAAAGAACCCTTATCAAAGTCAACAATCATCTTTGTAGATCTGGTAAAAGCGCTTAGCAGCCCAAGTATTGAGCTTGTTTGCTTGTCCAAGGAAATTTGCTCATGTCATCAGATCCTTCCATGGTGAGAAGCTTTAGGGTCAGAATGAATATCATCTTGCCTGGTATTTTCTCATCTTTAGAAGTATAAGTCAAGTCAGGTGACAAATCAAAGATTATTCAGACTCTTCTAGGTAGCAGTTTCTATTGATTCAGTAATGTGATCACTGTAATTTGGATGCGTTTTAATAAACTGCAAAACTATTTAGTTGTCCAAGACTAGAGTTTTACTACCAGTTGAACAGTACTGTAGTATCATAATGGTAATCTTGGAGTGCACACACAGACAAGTAATGAACAGACTGGAAGAGTGAGAAGAAGGGGGCAAAAAAATTAATTTGAAGGTAAATTTGCATTGGGCAAGTTAAATCCTGAACCAAAAATTGTAAATAACAAAGAAAGGTGGAATGTCCAGCAATTTGTTATTTTGACAGCATGCTATCAAATGGTGCTATCTAAAACAACACATTTACAAATCTTATTAACAGTTAAATATAATTTTTATTCAATTTTGAATAGCTTGAAAGCAATGTAGCATCAATTTTCAGGCTGAATATAATCCTTAGAACAATCAAATTGCCATATTAAGTACAAAACTCTAGACTTGTTGTTAATAACATCACTTCCTGATGGGTTTTGCATGCCACATCTGCACATCTACTGTGTATCAGATCACAGATTAAAACATATAATAATACTGTATCTGCATAGAGCAGTGTAATGGAGATTTAAGTCCTTATAGTACAGCTATGGAAGACTGGCCAAATATCTAGAACAGTTAATAATTATTAGCATCAGTCAGTTTATAATACACAGTATTTTGAGTTGCAATAGTTCAAGTTAAGTTTCAGTGTTGGCCTAATACTGAGATAAAGAGATACCTTTAAAAATAATGACAGATTTAGAAGGTAGCAAATACTGTATTACCTGATTTCACAGTTAACCAGTGTGGGGAAAAAAAGGAGCATCTGTGCCCTGGAAGTATTAGCTATACTTGTGCACAAAAGGCCCTGTCAACAAGCAATGTCATTCTCAGTCTGCTGCGCTATACAACAGATACCATGGAGAAGTCCTGAACAGGAACGGTTCTGTCTTGCAAGGTCATGCATTAGATGAATTTCATCAGTAATAACAACTCCTTTTCATTGTTTCCATTCAAATTTATTGTGTACACTAAGTCCTTTTTATTCAGAATAATTCAGTACTTGCTCGCCTTCTTCATTTCAGGAACAAGAATTCATTCCTAACATTCACCTATTGCTGATTAGCATCGAACTAAGGAATACAAACCATCATATTGCTGTCTAGCATCTAACCATCAAACTAAGGAATGCAAAGAGTTTAGGGCATAGGAGGTTTCTAAAGAACACAGCAGAACACTAATTGTAGTTATTCAACAGCTAGAAGATTCATGAAAGTACTTTTTAATAAGTGAGTGGCTTATTTCATAAGTGCTTACTTTCAACAAAACTACATAGAGGTGTATTTAAAGTAGAAATGCCTCAGAGGTGGTATTAAAGATATTAAAAGAAAAATAAAGCCTAAAATTGACATAAGAGTAAATTTTATAAAATTGGCATAAATGCCTAAAACAATTCCTCTAAATATGCACACTTATTTTCTTTACTTGTGAACTTGTCATCTAAAGTTTTGATAGATATTTTGTACAGGAGCTTCTCAGATTTGCTGTAGGATAGACTTACTCACATTGGCATTTCTTGCTTTCCACTCTGCTTCTAACTGAACTGTCCTCAAAACTCCTGAGTCACACAGTCCAGATACATTAACAGCCTGACTAGCAAATGATGCAATCTCTTCATACATAGGAGCTCACAACTCAGAATGAAAATGATAATAAGCTCTCCTGCAACACAGCTAATTGCAACCTTTTGTCCATCAAATAATCGGTTTCTTGTGTTTAAAAAAAAAAAAAGTTAGTTTTGCATCATATTGCATTTGCATCATGTTGCTTCCATAAAGAAGCAAAGAACAGAAATCCTTTTGCTTCTTCAATTCTGAAGCTGGAAAAATCTGCCCTTTGTAGAGTGAACTCATGTGAAATTTAGGAATGGTTGTTTATAGTTCAAATAAACCTAAGAAAAAAGACTATACAGATAATTTATAAGAACTCCATTTACAAGAGCTGCAGTAAAAAAAAAAATCCACTTATCAGAAAGAATTTTGCCAGTTCGTAGAAAGTTTGAAGACAGCTGTACTGAATGCTTACCAAGATAATATTTCAAACATGTTTCTTTTACAATATTGGTATTTGAGGAACTGTCATTGCTGCAGGAAAGTGTAAATATCAAACTATATGCTTGGTGGAAATTAAAAAAACTGAGATATATTTTTGTTATGGCAAAACTAGTGGCATAAAACTATAGAGGATAAGATTACAGATCTAAACTCATCATTACCTGTTCAAAAGCATCCAAAAATGACCTTTTTCTCTCTCAGTTAACTAAACAATCATGTGATAACATTATCAGTTAATTTGTTAGTACATAACTGATGATCTAGCATTGGAAAAAAAGAGTAAATTCTATTTTTTCTTTGAATTTAGTAGATAGGTTAGTTCACAGAAACCCAAACTACAACTCGGGACAAGAGACCAACTCCACATTTTTAGATGTGCTGTTCATTCTTAGTGATTTTCAAATATTCCCTGAGTAGATGTAAAATCTATTGTTTCCAGAACAGTTTTTGGAAACACTGCAATAAGATCTACAGAGATCATTACTCAAGAATACTAGCAACAATAATGACAAACAATATTTTGACAAATTGCTCTTGATAATGGGGTAAAAACACACATGTAGGTTTCACATCCCAGCCTTCTCGGCAAAATATTGCTCCCTGAAATACGAAGGAAAACCCAAACAGGCTGAGGAGATTCATTCAATCAGTCTTTGAAGGAAAAACAACCCATTGATCCACACAGTGTGAGGAAGCTGTGTATTTTTATTCCACCTGCGCCAAGACCAAAGCCGTGGCAGCCACTCCTCGCAGACTGAGCATTAATAAAAACCTCACTCTCCAGCCCACCCTACCTATCTTCAGCACCTTGAATACGCTTTGTGTGCATCTGATCACTGGGTCTTTGAGTGGCTTGTTTGCCTTTACCATAGCTTCCCTTTCCAAAGCAAGATCTATCTGCTTCTTAAAGAAAGGCAAAAGCAAGAGGGAAAAAAAA
This sequence comes from Eudromia elegans, assembly GCA_003342815.1. Classification (NCBI taxonomy): domain Eukaryota; kingdom Metazoa; phylum Chordata; class Aves; order Tinamiformes; family Tinamidae; genus Eudromia; species Eudromia elegans. The sequence goes on along the minus strand of PTEX01000012.1, from coordinate 7,809,818 downwards.
GGTGATGGAAGCCCACAGGGCAGACTCCACAGAGGTAAATTTGAGAGGGAAATAGAAAACCGCCCATTTCATCCTTGGGCAGATGGTGGGAGTGTGGAGGCTGGTGCAGCATCACCAGGGGCCTCCACATGAGGCCACCTCTCGGTGGGTCCCCAGGGCCACTCGCCATCCCCAGGGCATGGTGGCCTTTCCCACGCAGCACTGTGAGTCCCACACAGCCTTCACTCCCAGTCTGGCGCTTTGTTTTAAGGGGAAATAGGGGAAAAGCCTCATGTGCTCTGGGGAAACCTCCGATACCCGCCAGTCTCCCCGCCAAGCCGCGGCCTCCCTCCCTCCCGCTGCGTGCGGGCGGGGGGCACCGCTCCTCCCCGCGCCAGGAGGCCCAGCCCGGCCGCCCTCCCTCCTGCCCTCGTTCCCTCCCTCCGTGCGGCCTCCCCTCCCCTCCCCTCCGCGCCGATGTGTGTCTTTAAACCCGCCGCAGAGCGCGCGGCGCACACGTGCCGGCCGCCGCCCGCGAGCGCCCGCCGCCCGCGCCGAGGAGAGGTGAGGCGGCGGCGGCGGCTACGGCGGGGCCGCCCTGAGAGTCGCCGCTAGGCGGGAAGGGGCTCCCGGCGGCGGGGCGGGAAGGGGAGAGGAGGCAGCGGGAAGGGAGCGGGGTCCTGTGGCGCAGACCCCGCTGCTGGCGGCCGGGGCAGCGCCGCCGCCCGAGACAATAGCGGGGCCGCCGGCGGGGGAGCCGCCCGCGCCCTGGGCTGCGCGGCGCGCTGCAGGGTAGGAAACTGCATTCATCCCCTCCGCGTAAAGCGGCCGCCTTAACACACACACATATGCATATATATATATATATATGTGTGTGTGTGTGCGGCGCCTGGTTTGGTGGCGCGAGGCCTGCTGCGTGTCGCCGCCCGCCGCGGGGACGCGGCTCCGGCTGGAGGTACGTGCGGACCCGCGGGGCGGTGGCGCTCGGCCGTGGTGGCTCTGCGGCCGCAGCGGAGCAGGTGGAACCGGCCATGGGGCGGCGGGACGCGCCGGCACCAAGGGGATGCCGCCGCATCCCGCTTCCCTGGTCGCGCATCCTGGCCCCGCATCCCTTGGCGGCAGCCCCAGGGCACCGTGTCAGCCATGTTTGGGCGGGCGGCTTAACGGGCGCCTCTGCCTGGGCTGGGGTCGTTGCGAGCCCCGCGTTTGCGGCGTTCGCGGCCCCGCGCGGCGTGCGCTCCGCTCTGCGCTCCTCCGCAGGGGTCTCCTTCAGCTTCCTCAGGCATTCCGGCTCCCCAGCTCCACCTTCGGTGTTTTTTTTTTTTTTTCCGATTTAGTTTTGGCCACTGTTAGAATGACCTGGAAATCCTGCAGTGAAATTGAGAATTTCTTTGCTCTATTTTTCTTCCCTTTCTCTCGCTCTTTTTTTTTTTTTTCTTTTTCCTATGGAAGTGAATGAAATTGTAGAAATATGTCCATGCTTTCACACTGACCTGCTGAATGGGAGTCTGAGAAAGGATTTGTTCCGTTCCCGTAAAACTCACTTAGTTTTATTTGTAAAAGATGCTGTACTCAAGATCTCTTCTTTATCAGCCATTTTATTTTTTTTTCTCTGTGGTATTGCTACGTAGCAAGCGCACAGTCACAGTATTGATTTCTGAGAGAAGCTTAATTATTTTTTTAAACAGCGCGTCACTGTGAATATGTCACTATATTTGTTAGGTGGATGTAGATTTCTCCAAATCTCCTCTCCTCTAAGGAAAAGTGTACATTAGACAACTAAAGATTGCTTTGATTTTGTTTTTGTTTTTTGTTTTTTTTTTTTTTTTTTTTTGTAGTATGCACATGAGTGCTGAATGCAATATCCAGACGGTTCTCTCCAGTCAATAAAAAATAGTGACAACGCCCTAAAATCTTTTATTTATTGGCATATTTTCCAGATACACATTATTGATACTCCATTAAAAAGGAAACTTTAAAAATAATTGCTGAAGTAGTGTATAATTTTGTACTTGGATAATATACAGGATTCTGATTTATGCTTAGAGCCTGTTAAGATAACAGTTTTTAGGGCCTAATTTTGAATTCCGTCCACGTATAACACTCACTTTGGGTTCAGTTCTGCACTTCAGTCTCAAGAAAAAAAAAAACCTCCCATTGATTGTGATCTGTGGATGAAAAAATACGCAATTTCATAGCAGTTCAGATGTGACATTGATATTGAAATTAAATAATTGAACACTGCTTTGGCAGTATAAGCTGATTCGTCTTTACTGCCTTGTCATTCTTACAGTTTTCTTTTTTCTTGCAGGCAAGCAAGTGAAAAAGTAGTAGTATTGTTGAGTACCATATTGTTTGAAAACTCTGACAACTCTTTTTCTTTACTGTATCTTGCAGCAGCCTGTGTGCACATTTATTTTTTAATATGTTGGATTTATCAGGGGAAAAAAAAGTGAGTTATTCAAATATAAGCAGCCAGCTATCTCCCTAGCTGCTAGCCATGACACTGACTCATACTGACTCAAGGAATAATATTTTTGCCCCAAAATATATCTGCACAACATAACATATCTGTTAACTTTGAAAGAACGGTTTTGGGTCATTAGTTCATAAACTATATGAATCAACATAGGAATGAATCATAAAAAATGGTAAACACAAGCTAAGATACTGGGATTTAGTGTCATCAAATGAAAATAATTGACTTGAAGTCTACTTTCATATAAACAATCTTACTAAGAAAACAAGATTTGGATTTAAATAAACTGTCTAAATTTCAGTATTTAAATATATTTTTTTTTCTGGCTTTGATCTTTAAGTGCTGCCATCTCGTGATTTTTTTCCAGTAGTAGCTTTTCATTGTGACATTTTGGAGATCACCGAATTCTCAATTGTTTGCCAAACTTTTACATTTCAGCAGGTGGCATCCTGAAACCAGTCCCTTCTTTCCTGAAGTTTAATTAAAGTGAGCTTGCTGTTACTCAGGAAATATTCTCAGATAATTGAGAAAAAATGTGACACACAGTGACCAAACATTAATATTCCAAAGAACTGGATGCACAAATTTGAGAAACATTGAAAAAAAATTAAGGAAATGGCAATAATTGGACTGAACTTCCCAGAAGCCTAAATTGAAATATGGATCTTACTTTTAACTCTTAAGATTAGATTTTTTTTTTTTATTTATTTATTTCATCCTGCCACATGGAAAAAGAAAAAGAAAAGAGCAAGGTTGTGTAAGGATGTGTTAAGATTCGAGGCCTTGAATCTACTTTGTGGTTCCAGTAGTTCTTTACCATTTTGCCACTTTGGGAAAATGGCCTTAAGTAGCTGTCAGGTGAAATTATTTTTGCATTTCAAGTGTCAAGCTTTAGAGCTTTACTGCAACTTAGTTTGAAAGCATGACTTATGAAATTAAATAATAGAGTCCGGATAATTGAGTCCAGGATATGCAGAATTTCTGCTAGCCAATGTGTGGTTAATTAATTGTTTTGGTTACATGTGAAGACAGGTACAGGTGTCATCACATGAGTTTTTCCCAGGGACACATTGTGGGTTTTTTGTTTTGTTTTCTCCATTGACTTGTTTATATGAACAACGGGCAGAGAACCAAGGTTTAAGGGCAGCCGTATAAACTGTGTGTCTGTTAATACCTAGCTTTTAGTTCTTAATTTTGTAACTTAGCTTTTCAGGATTTCCTATCAAATACTTAATATATTTTCTTATCCTCTTCCATCCCAGAAGAGAGATAAGATCTTACGGTAAAATCACAGTTGATGGCATAGTGTACATGGTTAAGTAGAAAAGGGAGAGCCTGCCTTGTGTTGCCAGCTGTAGCTTTTGGACCTAACCAATCTACAGTTAAGTGCATTCTGAACTGCTAGTACTACTACTTCACTCAGCGTCAGCAGGAACACTGATAAGTGCTAAACTTGATCGTGCAGTAAGCTCTAAGAAAAGACACAGAGGAAGTGGTAACTGCTATGTCTTAGTAGGAAATTTCAATAAAGGTTTCATATATTTCAGTAGAGCTGAGCTGTGAGAATACTGAGAAATCTGTAAAGTCTGGTGAGAAGATATTCTAAGGATAATAAAATCTTCAGATACTACAGTGCAGTGGAAAAAAAAAAAACCCTTGAGAACTTTAGGTTCTAACATTCTCTATTTTTGTTCAGCCAGTGATTTTTTTTAAAGCTGTTAAGATTGATTTTTATTTACATTGTGTGTGTTTCTGAGAAGAAATCTTATTTTTCTTGACAAGCCTTAATGTTCGGCTTGTTAACTGTAGAAAATATTCAACAGTACCTAGAATTCAGAGGGACTAATATGATAGAGAAATTGAGACTGCAGATTGTTCATGTAAGAGAAAGCCAAAGAGAACATTTTGTAGGAACTGGAAACAAATTTCCCAGGTATAGACAGATGCTGTATCACTGAAGTCTGTATAACTGCTTGTATCTGCATCAGTCTGAATCTGATTTTGTGCCTAGCTAATCTAGTCTTGTGCTAAAATTATTTAAATTTTGCCATGGTCTAAAAAACTTTATACAGATAGAGATGCCAGAATCAAAGATACTTACATTTGCTGGTGCTTTGAAGTCATCCGAGCTTCATGAGAGCTATGAAGTCATAGCTCAAAGAACTATCACTTTTTATGATTTTAATATAGTGTATATGTGCTAATTAGAATGTCTTGGGTAACATCACTGAAGAACAGTGCAAGGTTAATTTTTACAGAAAATGATTATCTTTCATCATGATCAAGTTAGGTACCTTTTGAATTGGCATCTGTTTTCAACAGGATGAGTTAGACTATCTAGGGATAGATGATGCATTTTGTGTTGAGGAGCAGCTTAGTGGCCTCTCCAATACATAGATAGATAAAAATGAGCTTGACTAGTCAAGAAAACTCTGGAGCATATTCTTGTGCCCGCCAAAGAACACATTACTGCATTGCAGCAGTAATTCAAAGTCCTTACAGCTGAGTACTGCAAAACAGTGTAACTCTTCCAGAAGTATTATCTGTGCACAGATTTCACCAGCTACCACCATTCTCCTCAATTTCAATACTCCCACAATTCTCAGTTTGCTTCTGCAGTTGTATTTCTCTTAGTCCAAACGATGACCATTCCCCCTCCTGTGCTTTCCTGTCAGCACCAATGGCCTGATTCCATTCTTTAGCCTCAAAGCAAGTCCTCTGTGCCTAAAATTTTTATTTCATTTCCATATCTTCTTCCTTTTTATTTTTTTTTCTCCCTATCTTTCATTCTTGTGTTGAGCTCCTAGACCAGAATAGAACATTTTGAGGTGAATTTTGCAGGTTTTCCAGTGGTTTCGTATGACTTAAAGCCTTTGATATGAATATCAGTCAAGATCTTTTATGTTTATCTGTCATAGTGAAAATCCTGTGTTCTGTGTGCTCTACTGAACAACACAATTTTCTTTGGAATCAAGGTGGAAATTCTATGATTAAGAGCATAAGATAGTAAGCACCTTGTGGGACTGCACTACTGGACTGTGTTGTTATAATTTGTCTTCAAAGCAGAGATTGCTGTAATGTGAACTCTTTGCAGCTTAATATTGTGCTCTCCCACATATTGGTACGTTGAGTGCTTCCTCAGAGAAGAACAATGAGCTCCGAATGGCAGAAGATTGTTAATCTTTAGCTACTTTTAAGAGCACAGGTTAAACGTAAAAACTTACTCATTTTCTCCTTTTTTTTTTTCTTTTTTTTTTCCTTGTTTTCATGATGTTGTGGCGTATCTAAATATCTGGAAAGCTGGAGGTCCTTTTCTGTTTGGGTTCTCTTAATACTCTTTTATGAAGAATGTTTTTTCTCTGTCTTTGTTTCCTAATTCAAAGTAGAAACCATATTTAGTCAAATCAAATTTGAGGATTATTTGCCATTCACTAAAATCTGAGTGTAATATTTTTGTGGAATTTTCTTGTTTTGATCAAGAATAAAAATTAAATGATAAATAAAATACACTGTGCTAGAATACATCATGTCAGACTAAGTCAATCTATTTCTTTTCAGAGAAGTGCATTCCTTCTTAAAATTGGTAATGTAAAAATACTCTTGTTTTGATTTATAATATTGATGAAGTTCTCCAATACTTAGTTGTACCAGTTGTTACTGTAGTATTGTGGGATGTTTTAAATGTAAAAATTGATGACTCATGCTTAGTGGTTACTAATGTTTTTTATATAGACTTGTTTTGTAATTGCAAGAACACGGGCAGTTGTACTCATTCTGCTTTCAAACCTATGAGATATTTTTGTTCATATTTTTCTGTACAGATCTACAACACCATCACTTTTAATTGTTTATTGATACTACACAATTGAGAACCTTTGAAATATGTTTTGGTCTAGTGTATGTTGGCAGGTAGATCTGATGGTTTCTAATAGGTAAGCCTCAAAAAGGAGTCCAACATAAGATTCATTACCAGTGTGAACAGGATCAGATGCTATTGGACAGAACTATTAAAACTAGTACTAGAGAAAAGATTTGGAAAAGGTTAGAAGAAAGGATATACAAAAAAAACCTTGCTGAGCATTTTGTTTACTTGCTTCAACTAATTAAATTCCTTTGAGTCCTAATAAAAATGCACATGGTTTGGTCAAGGGAGACTTTACAATTTTTATCTCCCTGTGCCAGCCTTTTGGAATTTGTGCCTGAACCTGAAATAGAAGCTCTGTGGTGAGGCCAGATCTCCTATGGAGCTAATTCAGGTTCACCTTTGCAAGGGATTATTATTTCTTAAGCTGCTAATATGGCAGTCTAAGCAAAGTTACTTTCTTTCTGAGTGCTGACACATTAGGAGGTGATTCTTCCTGCACAGGAGAAAACATTCTCACCATCTTCTCTGAAGGGAAGTTTGGATCAGTAGTTTGCTTGACAGGTCAGCAAAGACTCACTGTTACAACTTTCCAAAAAGAAATACTGGGAAGTGAAAGAAACACGGATTTTAACATAGCAGGAGAAATACTAGTAAGACATCACAAAACTATTTAACTTAGGAACTTGTTTCTGAAAAGTTTGTGTATGTCTACTTGGTTTATTGATTCTTACTGGAAATGTAGACTTTTTTTTCTAAATATTCTTCTAACTGAATCATGTACTGTATGGTTTCGCAATTTCTCTCTTGTTAAATTCTCTCAAATAACAAAAAATGTCAGGTCAGTTACATAAGGAAAGTTACTCATCTTTGTTTGTTGGTTGTAGAAAAGTCCAGAGAAAAATTATATTCCTTGTAAACATGATAATGAAAACGTCCCATCAGTATTTTCATCTGACACATTACCTCAGTTAAGTTGTGAAGAGGATGAGTGAAACACCCTAGAAGCCAGAATTAAGTCAGTTGATGTAATAAAGTGGTCAGATCAAATATTAAAAAAAAAAAAGCTTTAATAGCTTTAATAAGACAAAGTTATATTTTAGACACGTTGATATTAATCCAAGATGCCGGTAATAGTATAGAATACCTGTATTTTAGCATACATGTCTAGATTTAAGTCTTGAAGTTTGAAATGATCATAGTGACGACTGAGTCCCCCATGATTCGTATTTCTGTAGTTCATTAGTAATACCAGTGGTCACGTGGATCTGTCCATAATCCTTAGGAGGGCCGATCCTATTACCTAATGCTATATTATTGCTCCTCCATACAAGGTGGCTAGCTGTGGACCTGATACCTTAACAGTATTTGATATGATACTATATCCTGCTTATGTTTTGATAATGAAAAACGTAAGGTATCTATTGGATTATATCCAAATGATTTGGGAATCTGCAATAGCATTTTATTGATAGAAGTGCTGAAGTTCAGTAGTAGGATACCAAAAAA
>PTEX01000012.1:7659374-7801968 GCA_003342815.1 Eudromia elegans | reverse complement strand
AAAAAAAAACCAAAAAAAAAAAAAACCAAGCTTATTCAGTGATTCCTGTTTAGCTTAACTCTGCTTGTTGAATCACATTTCCAGGTATCTGTGTTCATTCTTCTTCCCAGGTGATTCATGTCCGGAACTAGCACAGTCTGGATGGTGATGGTTTGGTACTTGCCTTCTCTTCTGATTTGATTTGGTCAAAAAATAAGCCTTTTTTTTTTTCTTCTTTTCTCTGTATAAGTCTCTCAAAGTGCATTCTAGGAATGCCTAAAACAAAGCAACAGATCCCTTGCACAAGCTAGGTTTCTTTTACCCAGTACAAAGAATAATTTGTTAAACTTGGTAGTCAGAGCCTACTGATAGATTTGTGATGCATCCTAAAAGACTTAAGATATATAGTATGTGATCCAATATGGGTAATGATTCCTACTGAATAAGAAGACCAGTACTGGCAGAACCAAATATGATCACTTAAATCAGCTGAATGTCTCCCACATTTTCTCAAGCCCTGCAAAAATTGCAAACATATACAGCATTGTCTCTATTAGGTACAATGCTGCTGAATGAAAAGTTAATGAAAAGGAAATTTATATCATACTGTGCTAGGAATAAAAATACCAAGCCCAGTTTAGTCCATAGTGTAGAAATGAAGTGTTTAATGCACAAGAAGGCAGATAGTATGATGCAATTTCTGCTGGTATTGACTCATCTGTGTCTGCTTCAGATTTGCTGCTTTGTGGGTTATTATGTCAAAAATACCTCATTAATATGGATATGCCACTTTTCAAACATTTTCATAAATATAGATATGTGGCATGTACCCTTTGGACTGAAAATACTTTTTATTTATTACAGTCCGAAAGGCATTTTAGACTTTAAGGCAAAAGCTAATCTGGATTCACTTCTGCAAATGTTCTTCGAGTCTATAGAGAAAATTGTACAAATCTGCCTTCATACTCTTTGTGTTTATTACTAATTACTGAAACTGAAGAGCTGCAGTATGCTACATCACTGGAACAACAGAAAAAGGAGAAGTTTGAAATGTGACTTATAGTAGTTGAAATACTAGATGCTCTGGATTATAGTCCTGTTTATCTCTTAGAACTGTTTAAATGCTTTGTTGAAATGTATTATTGCTGCTGGTATGCTGCTATACCTAAATATCTTAGTCACAATTAAAAACTACAGAACTGTACATAGACTGGAATAGGATATGGTCCTTTGAAAGATGTACGATCTAAAGGACAAAACAGAGAGATTTGCAAGACTGTCTCTTTAGCCTAGAAATACAGAATGAAGTACTGAAATTTCCATGTTGTTTGATAACTTACTGTCCCTGTCACTGTAGGAACTCATCATTTATTATCGTGTTCCGCTATTCATTAGGCATATGATGATGATTATTATTAAGAACAGGTGTCAGTCAACACAAAAGCCTGATTTGAGTTTCACCACATTTAGAAGGAAGGACCCTGAGACATTCCAGCTTCCATGATGAGCCGTTAAGCAGCTAGATAAGAAGCCAGCAAGCTCTCTTGGGCAGAATGCCAGAGCTGGAATTTCTGAGAGAAGACAGTAACAGGAGGGAGATTGTAGCACTAGGGAGAGGGAAGGTGAGAATCCAGCCACAGGAGTGGAAGAACTGAATGAAAAGGGGTTGGAAAGGAGTTGAGTAGGCAACTGTAGTGCAGAATTCTTGGATGCTCTTGAAAAAGGTAATTGCCTCTTCAGACACAAGCCTGGTCATAATACTTAGGCTGACAGAGGTTTTAATTCTGTGTCTGCAAATTCTCTCCTTGATAATCTGTGGGCTGTGTTCCAGAGACTTAACTTCTTTCCTTGTGATCTGTCACTGGGCCCTGAGAAGTAGCCTTAGGATCAAGAGGCTTGATCTCTCAGGCACCGTGCTAGCATTCCAGTAATACCTTACACTTGTCTGCTCTGTGTGCCTTTGCCAGTGTTCATCCTGTGTTTGAGATGTTGCATCAAGTTGATAATCAAAAGCTGAAAATGTTTATGTATCCTCTAGTAATTTCTGATTTTTGTCAGTTAGGAGTTCTTGATTAAACTTCTTGTGTAAATGCATTTTCTTTGCAGGGTTTTCTTGAGGCTTAACGCATAATCTAAATCCCTTTTAATACTCTTAATTGTGCAGATGGCTTTGCACATTTCAGCTTCAGTAAATAGTGGAGAATTCCTTGAAAAATCTTCCTCAAAAACTCTTTCAGTTACCTTCAATATGGCAGCTGCAGGCAAGCCCAACTGTCTTGTGGGCTCATTGTGACTCATTGTGACTCATTGTGTTAAAGAAAAGCATATATTTAAATATAGGCATTTTTATGTCTGTACATATATGTTTGAAACAAAAAAAAGTATTTGGTTGCAACTTCTCAGATGTTTTAGATGTACTTAATTATTCCCTATTTCCAAGAAACCATTGAAAGCATCAAAGCTCATAAAAAATGAGCTCTTGCCTCTGAAAATAGGATTGTAATTGTATATTCATTGATGAATACAGGACACTAAGTCTCTCCTGCTTTTGAAGCACTAATATACATTCTATACATCCAAAACTTAATTGCTGTTCCAGGAAATGGCCTAAAAATTAAGCTGCTCTGTTTAAAGTCTTTTAACATAGGCACAGCTATTAAGTCAGAAAAATCTGTTCTTCTACATTTATGTAAAATACTTGCATGCTAATAGAAATCTTCTATTGCTGCCAAATTAAAATATGAACAATTAGCCTATTTGTCTGCAGGAAAAGTAAATGAAGTGCAGTTTATGTGTACATTTAAGATCCCAAAAGTAGACTTAATTTCTATAATTTGAAATTGTAAATTTAAGTTAGAAGTTTGAAATGATAACCTACTCAGACTGCCAGCATCATTGTCTTTTCCCCTCCTGCCAAACCATAGGGCATAGAGTAAACCAATGCATATGACCTCTAAAATATGGGTTTTTTTGTATACTATAACATCTTTTTTCGTTTTTTCCCTTCCACAGGTATTTTCAGTAGAAAATTCTTTAAAAAGAGAAGTCCTCTGATTCTCTGATATCAAGGACTTAACAAGTACCATCTTCAGCCTAATTCCTCAGTACTTTTGGATAAGGAGAAGGAGAGCTTTCTTCAACACAGAACTAACCTTGACCTCTGTATCATTTTCACGTATTACAAATGCCTAAGAACAGCAAGGTAGTAAAAAGAGACCTAGACGATGAGGTCATTGAATCAGTTAAAGACCTCCTTTCTAATGAAGACTCTTCAGATGATGCATTTAAGAAGAGTGAACTTATGGTTGAGGATCAGGAAGAAAAAGATGTAGATGTTGAGGAAGGCTCAGATGCAGAAGATGAAAGACCAGCTTGGAACAGCAAAATCCAGTATATTCTGGCACAAGTTGGATTTTCTGTGGGATTGGGGAATGTGTGGCGATTCCCTTATCTGTGTCAGAAAAATGGTGGAGGTAAGTTTTGGTATAGTTAATGAAGTTAATGACATTTTCTCATTTTAAGGGTAGCACAGGTATTCCGGAGTAAAACATGCTCCAGCATGTCAGATTTTTCTTTTAATTTCTGCCAGAGCCTCTGATTAAAAAAACAAACAAAACCCATGTTTGCTTTATTTAAGAGACAAATCTACTAAAGGAAGTAGCAGATTCTTTTCTACATATTTCAGGGTAGAAAATTTCTTAAAATTCTTAAGGTAATAACTGATTAAACAAAACTCTTTTACTTCTTTATGGAGAGATTGCATTATTTAAAACCTGATTATTGTTACACAAAAGGATTCTTTATAGTACTTGGACAAAAAATCAAGACATTAGAAAATGCATAAAATAAAGGTGCATCCACTTTAAAGACCCATATTTAGCAATACTCATCTTTAAGACTTTGGTATTTATTAAAGCTCCTAGAATGTTTGACCATGATTTGTTAATGAATAGTTTCAATTGTAAAGTTTATTATAGAAAGTACATTTGTATGGTAATGGTACTGTATTGGTATTTCATACTGTGTTACATTGCTTTTCCTGAATAACAAATTATCTTTCGCTTAAAGTAATATCATGAAGATATTGCTTTGTTAACTGTGTCTGGTTTAGGATTTGGAACAAAGTGTAAGACTGGATACCTTATATCGGTGCAGGCTTAGTGTACTCTTCTATGTTATACTGTTCCCTATTACAGTATGTTAAGGTACATCCTAGTGTAGATAATTGCTTAATTCAAAACAGATCTGTCACCACACAAAACTTAGCTTTTTCCTTCCACAATACAAATCTAAACATGACATTTTATTCACACTGGATTTTAAAGGTTGAATGACAAAAACTGGTGTAACAGAGGAGTGTAGAAACTGCACACTACCACTGCTACTGGAAACTACTGCAGGAGTGTTATTAGAATGTAATTCTGTAACTTAGGTGTTTTCTGTCATTCATCTTGAGCAATAAAAATGGAACTTTTACTTCTGAATTTCTCCATTTCCAGAATGAAGTATATTTTTTGTTTTTGATTAATGTTAACCTTTTTCACTTTCATTTAACTTTTTTTTTCCCTTTTTTATTCTGGAGAGAAGTCATTAGCTGATTAGTTTAATGATTTCTGTGGAATCTGAATTTTTCTTCATCAGTCATGAAGATGATACTGAAATTGGAAGTTGAATGTAGTTTCTCAAGGGCCTTATCTTTTCACTCAGCAGCAAATCTGGTCTAATCTCATAGACATACAGTACAGAGTTGATCATGTATAATTACTATATGGAAAAATAAACCTAATTTTAAAGCAAACTGATTTATATTTACAGGTATAACTATTAAAGTGTTTCTGTTATGCATGTGATGTGAAGATGTAGTTTCAAGGACTACACAATGATTATAGCAGTTTGTTTTGTTTAGCTATGATTCTTTGGAAAGTCTGATGTTATTAACTATGAATTTTGCAAGACCAGTAGTTTCTCTTTTGAACCAAAAGAAAAAAGGTACTTCCTTAGACTTTTGAATTCATATCATCAGTTCCTTTATGCTAGTGATTGAAAGTTTATATTATGCTATGTAAATATTATGCTAGTGATTGAAAGTTTAATTCAGATGAAATAAAATAGATTAAAAAATATTTAATGATATATATCTCATATTAACAAGAAACTGTGGAGATTCTGTAATGTCATTAACCAAACCTGAAAAAATAAAAATGCAGTCATTTTGGCTTGAAATTAAATATTTGCGCCTCTGCTACAAATGCAAATACTTCCATATATAGAATAGTCTAGGAAGATGTAAGCCGATGGCTGAGGAAAAAAATGTATTTTGCTTTAATGATTTTGAATTTTAGGGATTTCAAATGTTAGAGATTTGCAACAGAGAAAAGGAGTTGTTATCCAAGCTTTCTTTGTTTTCAAGTTAATCAAAAGATGGGGCAGGTAATACAAAAAATTCAAACATAAGAAGTGCTTCACTGCCTATATTGGTCTGTGTATGAGCAGATAATTCTCAAACATGTAAAAGAGATTTGGAAGGGATGGGGAGAAGTTCAGGTACTTTTTTTTTGTTTGTTTTGTTTTTAAAAAAAGCCACCTTTTTATGTATGAGAGGGCAGTGTTCTCCTAAAGGAATAATACATACATTTTTTTTTTTTTGACCAGTTTTAGATTAAGTTAGAATGCTTTAATGCAATCTATTTAAAATAACTATATCAGAACTGTCCTGTAGTCTTTCACTAAGAAAACTTAATTTTCTAAGTATACAGTAAGCATCTTTTTATGTATCTTTACATATGTACTTGTTTATCTTTAATTAGAAGGACTTCAATGAAATATGTGATTAGGTCTGCAAATATTGCTCTCTCTTTATTATTTTCTTCCCTGCCTTTAAACAGCTTCTATCTGCCAAATGCCTTTAGACAAGGCAAGTGTACTGAATACTAGTAAGCCAGTAAATATATTCCAGGTGAGGGGAAAGAGGAAAGAAACATATTTATTCTTTAAGAAGTTTCATGCACAAATATCCTCCAACATTAAGTGATCAAAAGATTAAGTGATCAGTAAAAGAGAAGGTAAACCTTAACCATGTAGTCATCTTAAATTTTATTATCTCTTTTTTAACTTTGACTTTTGATCTTTCCCACCTTTATGTCTAGATCTGATCTGTACCAGCAAAACAACTTCCTGTCTTTTGTTTCTTGTGATCCTTTAAGTGTTTGCCCCATTGCTTTCATTCATATAAAGATATAAGTATTTAAAGTAATGTCTAGTAGTTTATAGGTTGATTCTGTCTAGACTGTGCAGTTCCTTGCTGGGTTTCAAAACTGGCTCCTTCCCTCAAAAAAAAAAAGTGGCAGGAGAGACGCTGGTGTGCTCCTGAATAATTCCAATCTACATTTGGAACATGACTGTAGTAACAGCTAGCTCTAGCTAGTTGAAGCAGCAAGCATCAGAGGAGAAAAAAGAGCTGGGAGAAAATGCGTGCCCGGCAGGATGCTTATTTGCCTGTTTTAGGAAGAGGAAAGGCCCATTGGAGTTTTAGGGTCTGTGAATAAAAATACGTTTAGTAAAGTTTTGTAGAACTGCCTTTGGTCCTTTCTCTCTGCCTCCTTCCCATGGGCTCCTCTTCTTCTCTCTAGTAGGGAACACCCATTCCTTCTCTGGTATTTTAAGATATCATAGAATCATAGAATCATAGAATGGCTAGGGTTGGAAGGGACCTATAGAGGTCATCTAGTCCAACCCCCCTGCACACGCAGGGTCCCCTAGAGCATGTGGCACAGGGTGGTGTCCAGGCGGGTTTTGAAGATCTCCAGAGAAGGAGACTCCACCACCTCTCTGGGCAGCCTGTTCCAGTGCTCTGTCACCCTCACCGTTAAGAAATTCTTCCTCAAGTTCCTGTGGAACTTTTGGTGCCTCAATTTTTGGCCATTTCCCCTAGTTCTATCACTGGCCACCACTGAGAAGAGGCCAGCCCCCTCCTCCTCACTCCCTTTCTTGAGATATTTATATACATTGATCAGATCCCCTCTCAGTCTTCTCTTCTCCAGGCTGAAGAGGCCCAGCTCTCTCAGCCTTTCCTCATAGGGCAGATGTTCCAGGCCCCTAATAATCTTTGTGGCCCTGCGCTGGACTCTCTCTAGCAGCTCCACATCCCTCCTGCACTGGGGAGCCCAGAACTGCACACAGTACTCGAGGTGTGGCCTCACCAGGGCTGAGTAGAGGGGCAGAATCACCTCCCTTGACCTGCTGGAGATATAGCTTCCATTTCTTTCAGCCTTGCAGATAAGAAAGGTCTTTCTTCCTTGAGCCTCACGAAGGTGATCTGCTGGGCATGAGAGATCTCACTTCCATCTTGTTTGACCTCACTCTTGTCTGCCTTCGTTACTGGACTCATGGTCTTGCTGCCATCTTTCATTGCTTTGGTGGTTGTCTGACTCTTGAGTGCACCCAGTTCAGTTGTGTCAGTTAATCCAACATAAAACAGTCTTCTACTGGGTAGTGTTTTGCCAGCCTTGTGATTTGAAATGATGAATGATGTCTCATCAGCACTAGAAAGAGCACCAAAGTAAATGAAAGCAGGAATGTGTACAAGTGGACTCTAGCATTTTTGTTTGATAGGGTAGTAGGTCAACCTACGCTGTGTAACGTAACATTGGATTAAGAGAGTGTAAAGTGAGTAGAGGGAGTAATATGAAAGTGAAAAGGATAAATTTACATAAGGACTCTTCCTCTCATACTCTATCTGCATGAATTAAATGTAACTACTATGTTTACTGCTGAATTACTCATGATTGCAAATTTCAGAGCAAAACAGGAATTGTAACTGGGGAATTCTTAAAATATTTCTGATTTTTTTTTTCTGCCTGCAACTAGTTTGAAATTATTTCTATGCATATTATAGTATGTCATTTTATGTTGTGCATAATTTATATACAATAGCCTACAGCTTCTTTAAAGGATTGGTTGTATGTATCTTTGCTACCAACATTCCCACATACCTATTCTGCCTGTTGCCTCAGAAGACAGTAGAGTAATATTATTTTATAAATATATATATGAGTAAAAATAAATCTTTATGTTGTAAAACCAAATATTAGGAGCTAGCCGTAAAGGCCCCATTATTTAGTGTAGCGCTATACATTATCAGTAAGAAAACAGCCTCAGAGTAATGGACAAGGATAATCTGGTCATTACCTCCTATAATTTTGTTCCAGAAACATTTTACATAGACCTATTCTGAATTATTTAGAACTAAGAACTAATTTCATAAGCAAATCTGGGTATTTCAGAGCTCAGCAAAATAGAGTTTTACTTCTAAACACCTGGACCCTGGAATGGCGTCCATATTAACATAGTTAGGCAGGTGATATCAAGCAACAGTTGGAAGTCATCATCCTTAAACATCATAGCATTCTGCATATTGTGTGGGAAACCACCAGAATGCTGAGGTGAGCAGCGTGGTTCTTATCAGGATTTAACATAAAGCTGTAGGCTGCAGTGAGGTGTTGCAGCATTTGAAATTTTGTTATAGCGCTGAAAGTTACTTCATGAATTTTCTTCATGACTCAGGATAATGAGTATCGTCTTTGTATCCAGTTGCTCACTGCTTTGACTTTGTGGTGACTAAATTTATTTGCTTTCCTTAGTCTCAGGTAATTCAGTTCACATCTTCACTCTCTGAATGTGTCTTGATAGCAAATTAAAGGCTGTCCTGGATGAAGGAGGGGATTATGTAAGACTGGAATTCAGGGGGTCCACTGAACAGCAAGCTGCTCAGGAGGACTGCAACAAATTAATGACTACAGCATTCCTGTGCTTTATGGCCCCTCCTCTGCTGATGCCCAGTTTATATTTATTTGATAACTTTTTAATACATTAATAGCTCTCAAAATGGGGATTCTTCCCATCTTCCTAATTATTAGCTTATGGAGCCTTAAAATAGATAGTGAACCTAAAATTAATATATTTAATCCATCCAATTTTTCAGTGAGGCCAAAAAATAGTTACAGGGTAGACCTGTATTTTTCTGCAGCTTATTGTAGTTATCTAGTGAACAGTGTTTTGTGTAGTGCAAGTGTTATTAAGAGTATGCAGCATATTGTACACACACACTTTTTTCATTGAACTTTCAGGAGCATTAGCTTAATTTTCCTGGTTTTTTTTTTTTTTTTTTTTTTTTTTCCCATGCCAATCCTTTTAATAATAGTGTGACTTACTTAAAAAACTAAAAGAGCTAGAATGTAATGGCAAATGGATGATAACTGTGAGTAGCATGAATAACTTTGCAGAAGATAACTTTACTATTGTATATTAAAAAAAAAAGGTAGAAACACATCAGGAATGTTTACAGTTAAATAGTCTTGATTTTTTACTGAAATACCACCAGATTAAACAGTTACTGTCATGTGAGTTTATAAAAGACAAAGCATTTATTCCTTAGAACTGGAAAGGAAAAACTTATAGGCAATTCAAAGTTTGACCTACATTGTAATTAAAAGTTAATCTGATTGTCTAATTTAAATGGAACTGAAGCAAAGCAACTGAAGCAAAGCAATTATTTTTCTGTAGCCCGACACATGGATTCAGTGGCTTCATTATCTAGTTCTTGATCAATAATTTAAAATCAGTAGCTTGAATTCATTGATGTCTTCAGTATTATTTAGGAAATTCTAACTCAAACTGTATTGTCAAATTCATGACCTTTGGTGTACTAAAAATGTCTCTCTTTTTCAAGATTGTTTCACTGAAGCTAATTGGCTAACTGAAGCTACATTGTTTAAGCATAGCTTTGAAATGGGCATATCCAAACATATAAAAACATGAAAAACTAATTCCATGAAATGTATAGGGTGTTTCTGATAAAAAGCAGTTTGTATTCTGCAATTGTAAATAAACCCACATAAAATAGTTCAGTAGACTGTAGTCTGCAGTAGTGTTTTGCTGTCTGCTAGTCAGAACTTTGAAAATTTTTACGTCTTCTGTGTTTGAGAAATGGATCTTCATCTGAGTGTTACCTTCCTTCTGAAAACCTGAATCACACACACAAAAATTAGGAGAAGCAATACTTTAACCAAATTTGGGGAATATTGTTTTTAGATGCTGAGAATGGCTGGGAGAAGGAAGATTCTTCTTATAATATCTGCATGATAATAGTTATCCTACATGATCAATTCTGTAATTATTTTCTGATCCTTTAATCATTATGAATCATGTTATTCTGTGTGTTTTCTTGAATGTTTATATGAACTGAAATAGAAAATTATAGCGATATCCCCCTTCTAACAGTAATCCCTCTGAATTTACTCTCTGTGATAATATCAGATATTATTATCTGTGATAATATCAAGTAAGCTACCAATTATCCTATTATCCTGTAATGTATATGTTATCCCAGGGTATCTACCAATTATCCCATTATGATGCTAGGCTAATTACAAATTTAAGAAATGAAACTTGTGCAGTGCGCAGTATGAACATTCGGCAGTCCTTGGAGTCGTTTGTGAAGTTGAGATGAAAGATCTATGGTAGTTTCCTTATATGGAAGACCTCTTTAAACTCCTCCCCCTTTTTTTTTTTTTTAAAAAAAACCCTTTACTGATGATTTTTGCAGTAAAATTGTTTTTAAAGTGTGGGACAGAGTGTGGGACAGTGTCGAGATCCTGAGCCACGCAAGAGTTTAATACTCAGAAGGTAGCTTAACTGACAGGTATAGCAGAGCATATATATGCAGGTAATTGTAGGATGCTGTTCAAGGCCAACATGTGTAATTTGTTGCCCTAATTCAAGTAAGAATGAGCTTTAGCCAACACTTATGGCAAAGACCCATTTTTTCATGCATTGACAAATAATAGACATGCAAAGCTATTTTCAAATAAATTCTGTTTTGTGATGAAGATGTCTTCCAGGTTGTTGGAAGTACATCCAACTTCAAGGGAAGGCTGAGACAAGCTATGTTGTGCTTTGGTATGAAGTTTAGGAACAGTAGTTCTTTGCACAATTGTATAATCCAGCTATATCCCAATTATTACATTGAAACCTAAACATGCACTGTATCCTTCTTCCATGGTGGGGGTGGTGGGAGGGCAGGACTGAAAAAGGAATATGGAAGGTTTGAGTAATCAGCAGGCCTGCATTCCAGCCTGTCTGAATCAAGCCCTGCACTATAGAGATGGTTCCTTCTGGTCAACCATATTGAGTAATAGACTTGCACAATGTATAATGAAATGTGGATTGAACACCACATTTGTATAACTCATATAACTGAATCTAACTGATGAGTCTTGCAACTTATACTACACCAGAAAACACCCACACCAGCCCAGTCTTTAAACATGTGCTTAACTTTGCAGCCTTCTTGTTAAGGTTGTGGACTGGGACCTGAAGAGTTGGGTTCAGTTCCTGCTCTAGTACAGTCATCCAGTGGGATACAGGGTAAGTCACTTAGGCCCCAATTTTTTTTAGATGTTTAGGCTTGTCTCTGCTCATCTGGGTGACAGCTGTCTAACTAAGATATCTCAGGTATCATTGCAGTAGTGACATAAATGCTTAAAAAAACTATTTACTGTTGATTTTCAGTGAATTGTAGCAGCAGGCTTTTGAAAATATTGTTGTCTGTGAGTGTGAGTTAACAGTATGATTCAGTCTCAGAAATTTTGAGAAAATAAAGACACTAAATCAAGAGTACTTAATAATATCATTTAGTTAAGAAATGTATATTCCTAAGACATATAGTCCCACTCATTTTGAAATCTTGCTGTTGCTCTGTTCATCAAAGTAATCTGTCACCACAATTGTTTATCTGCTACCTCTTCTCTCGTAGTAGAAAGCAAGTCCTTTACAGTCTTTTCATTATGTGCACATATGAGATCAGCCACAAGAGAGCCCAAAGCACTGATTAGGGATGTATTTACTACTACAATATGAATCATAATTATAATCATGCACTTAAGTAGAAAGTAAATGATATTCTGAAGCAGGTAGATAGAACATGATGCGTGCCTCTCTGAGGTAGCATTTTAACTTCAGAAACAGTAGGTTGTTCAGAACTTGGCATGGTTCTTGAAGAAACGCTGCTCAGGCATAGTCATTGCATGTCGTATGATCGTGTCATGAAAATAAAATACAGGCAACTTTCACTGCTAGCAATAGCTTGTGGACTGTGTGAGTAAATAAGATGAACAGATTTTTCCCTCTAGCACATCAACAGTTTTTAATGTAGATTTTTTTTCCTCTTTTCTTAGTTTTCTTACAGAACTATGACTTTATTTACTCCATGCTTAGGATTTTTTTCAGATCTTTATACAGGAGATGATGTTGAACTTATATGTTTAATGAAGAGTGGAATAGCAAATGGCCTAACATACAAACTGATGATACCAGCTGTACAGCTTTAGGACAGGCTATCTTCTCTAAAATAAAGCCTACAACATGAGATACTCTACTTACTAAGGCTAAAAATTACAGTGTATTTTGACGGACTGCTGAAAAAGCACTAGAAGGTTGATGCTGGATGAAGAAACAAAGTAGGACTTAATTGGAATTGAGACTGTCAATCCCAGACAGGTTTCTGAACTTTGCTCAGTCTCTCTTTACTAACAGAAATGAGTAAACTCACTCTACAACTCCGTAGTTACATCTCTGGATCCAGAGTTCTGAGGTCTTCAGAGTTTTACATTGCAGCCTTCTCAGACGTGCTGGAGTCTGACTCTCAAGTGCTTTTTCTTTAGCCTGACAGTGGTTGTGGACACGAGTCCTAAGCTTTATGAGTTAAGTCACCAGGATAGGCAGTATTCTCTGTTGTAGTAAGAGCTAGACATTTGAAAATGTGGTGCCACAGTGCTAATTACTGATGTTTAATATTTTGTTAGTTCTAATCTTAAATACTGTCCAAATGCAAGGATGAAGCTTGTCACTGAATTGTCCATACACTTAACATACAGATATGTTTGTGTGCAATTAATTTTACAGATGAGATGCAGATACTCACATCTTGAAGCTAGAAATGCATGTAATTGCTTCCTTGGATTAATGCCTTGGAAAGAAGAAATGCTTTATATATGTGTATATATTTCTGGAGATGAACAAACAGCTTGGTTTTCAAACAAACAAAATAATTGGAGTTTGTAGTACTCCAGGTAGACTGACAGGATCTATGATTCTCCATTTCATTTTCACCTCGTGTCTCTTATTTCTGTTTGTTAGAGATGAGCTGATACAGATTTCTTATTTTGCTGAAGCGAAACACTATTCTGTACATTGTGAAATCTCATTATGGAGCATCTGAGTACTGAAGAAGTAAATAGTATGGTTTTCATGTGCTAAGATTGGATGAAATTCAAAATGTATCACACACACTGTGCTGTCTCCTTTACATATTCAGTTACTTCTCTATCGAAATTTAAGATATAGAATTTTTAAGAAATGTTGGTTCAACTCTTGATAAAATCACTGTAACTCTAGAAAGTTTGATCATATGCCTGAAATTTGACATAAACATCTGGGTTAGATAGAAATTTACTTTATATAAGGTTTGTTGCAAACAGTTACAGTGTTTTAGAGGTATATCATCTGAACGTTTTCTAGATTTGAAAAGATACACAGCCATAACTCAGATAAAAATACATCTTATACATGACAAAAAAAAAGTTTTGAAGTAAATGACATTGTTTCTAACTTGAAGATATTAGATAGTTTTCCATTTGTTATATCTGACTGATTCTTCTTACACCTTCTCTAATTTTTTAGGTGCATATCTTGTACCATACTTAGTCTTGTTACTGGTAATAGGGATTCCCCTCTTTTTCTTGGAGCTTGCTGTGGGGCAAAGAATCCGACGAGGGAGTATTGGTGTGTGGAATTACATCAGCCCCAAGCTTGGAGGAATTGGATTTGCCAGCTGTGTAGTAAGTTTTTATCCTGGATTGTGTGATTTGTCTTCCAATCACTGTGATTTTCACTTTCTGTTTTACTCTTTGAAAAAGGTGTCTGATTTGAAGCTGGGTTTCAAAGTCAATTACAATTTTTAGGAAGATCTTAATAATCATATAATCATAATATTATATTTTTATGGATGCATGTATAAAACCTAATCTGCTACTCTTTGATTCTTTGAAGGTAGGAACTAGGAAATAGATTAGTATTCTGGGAGAAAGGAGGCCTGTAAAGAATGATTATGTTATGGAATAAATACAGAGGAAAAACCAGTGTGAATTTAGAAAATGTGAGGTACATTAAGAGGGGCAAGCCATTGACTTCTTATTCTGTCTTTTTTTAGTTAAAATTGCTGAATAAGCAGGAATATGCAGAATTAAATGTCTTTTTTTTAATTTACAAATGCAGTTAATATATAATTTTTTGATATGTCTTTTTTACAGGTGTGTTTCTTTGTGGCCCTGTACTACAATGTCATTATTGGATGGAGTCTGTTTTACTTTTCTCAGTCCTTTCAACATCCATTACCATGGGACCAATGTCCTTTGGTTAAAAATGCATCTCACACCTGTAAGTCTGTAACATATAAAAATCATCCGGGGACAAACGCGATGTCATTAAGGAAAGGCTAGTCTTATTTAATATTTTAATTCTCTATTGTCAATTAGGAATAATTATCTTTTACACTTAAAGTAGATGTTACATTATGATACTCAGAAAATTACAATAAATAAACCTAATCTGAAACAAATACACTGAATTTGGAAAGGAACATCACTGTCCAAAATTTTAGACATTAACTGAACTAGGTGAGTATTATTATTTTAGTGTGCTGCAGGAAAAAGTTAAAAGAATTTCTCTTTTTTTTTCTGATTTTAAGACTCTTCTGATGTTTACTCAGTGAAAAACAAAGGTGAAAGAGACTGTTCCTAAATTTACTTCCTGTCAGCAAAGTCAAGAGATACTGTAATTCTAGTAAAGCAGAAGAAAGAGTGGGAAAAAAAAAAACCATGATAAAACATTTGTTTACTTTTAAACAAATAGAAACTAGGGAATTCGTGTTTGATTGTAGCTGTGATAAAAGCCTTGTATGGACATACTGTGCAAGACTATTAAAAGTTGAATCTATGTAGCAACTCTTTTTCACTTTGTCTTAAAGCTTTAGTATTTTGTTGTTATTATTTTAACATTTATAAAAGCCTGTTGATTTGAATGTCATATCAAAGCAGACACATTTGAGATTATGTTTTTATTTCAAAGTTAATATAATTCATCCTTCAGAGTGTTAATTTTCATACTATGTAGTTTTCATACATAGGAAATCTCACCTCATGTGTGATGAGTGAAATGTATCTCTTCCTATCTAGGTCAGCCTGCTAACTAGTACTGAAATAAGAACTAAATTCTGTCTAGGACTTTGATTAACCATCTGCAGAATATATTATCCTAGAAGAACATTTAAAAAAGATGAATAAAGAAATTTCCACTGCTAGCAGTCACCACTTCTTTTAAATAATATCTTTAAATTTGTCCATCTTCGGAGATTTTGATACTAAGTAAATGCTAAGTTGATGGTATAATTGTGTAGTGTGAGGAATGAAAAAACATTGTTGTGAAATGTTGGAAGATCAGTTTTGCACTGAACCCTTCTGCACAGAACCCATTCTTGATTCACTAATATTTCTTGACAGTTGTGGAGCCAGAGTGTGAAAAAAGTTCTGCAACCACTTATTACTGGTACAGAGAAGCCCTGAATATTTCCAGTTCTCTCTCAGAGAGTGGGGGCTTAAATTGGAAGATGACTGTCTGCTTACTGGCTGCCTGGGTCATGGTGTGCCTAGCTATGATCAAAGGCATTCAGTCTTCAGGCAAAGTGAGTATACTATTTACCTAAATGATTATGTTTTACTTTAAAACATTTAAGATATACCTCACTGCATTTTTGTTCACCACACCCTCTGCCTACCCTTTCTTAAAATCTGCAGGAGCAATCTAGAAGCTCTGACTCACCTCAGTGTTTGTATAAACACAATTAGGAGAATGTTGGTAGTTAAGCATTAAAATTGTAAACTAAATCCAGGAGCGAACTTTTTTTTAAAAAAAATCTGCTTTCATTTAATATAACTTTTTTCAAATAACTGCACCTCAGCTTTGTTGTATTGTTGATTCGGCATGTGTCTGTATGCTTCTGAATTTAAAATTAAGGAATTAAATCTCCAGATATATCCATATCTCAGTCTGGTTGTAATACATGCATTAGAATTCCATAATTTGTCCTCAAAATGCCCTAGTGTTTAGTTTTTATTGTTACAATCGTTGGTCTCCATGCTTCTGTAGCACTCTGTAGTAATCACAGCTTCCTTTCAGGATTCTGGAGTGTTCTTTTGACTAACCATTCCTTTTAGTCTGAGTGTATCACCTTGTTTTCATTTCCTTCGATGTGGTTGGCTGGATTTGCTAGTAATGTTGATTTCACCAGTTTTTGCAAATGAAATGAAAAATAATCTATTTTTTGCTGTTTACAGAATTCTGTGCTATCAAGATTTTTTTTAAAGAGGAAGAGATAATAGGAAGTTCTTGTAGCTTCTTTAGTGTATTTCAACTAGAGAAATAACTGTCAGAAGTTGAGTGACAATCATTTTACTGAACTTTCAAAGCATGGAATGAAATTGCTATTCAAGAAATGATGGAAAATGAAAGATCACATTTCACTACTAATTTTCTTTTTCTGGATGTATTAGGTAAAATCAGTCATTGTGTCAGAAAGATATTCAAATGAATACAAATATTAAGGTGATACAAAAGCCCGGAAGTGACGCAGAAGCATGAATACAATAGTAAAAGCAGACTCTTCAGCATGAAAAGATGACCAGTATTGCATTTTAGGACTCCAAAGACGGGACTCTGCATTTTGTTTACCTGACAGTTAAAGCAATATTGCTAGTTTTTGTAACTCAAACCTACTGGATCTCAAGTCACTTCTGTTGATCAGAGAATATTCCCAGTTCTTCTTGGCAATATACATTGTTTGAGTCCATTGGTTATGTACTTTCCATTGACTCTGTAGTCTAGTCACACCTTCCAAAGAGAGAATGAGTTGCTATTCAATCTGCATAGAGCACTAGGTATCGTCTCTACTGTATTATCTGCTTCAATCAAAATGCATTTGTAAAGTGTAGCATTTTTAAAACAGACTACTTCTGTCTTCTCATCTTTTCATTGAATTTGTATCAAATTTCCCTAGAACCCCACAAATTTGTTGATTACTTTGAGTACTGTCATGCTGATTTTTTTGCCTCTGCGCAGTGAAAGGGAATAGAGAGCATAAGTGGTTGGTTTGGGTTTTTTTTTATTGAGAGCATGTGATTATCAGTTCAGTCATATAGTCAAAAGATACTGACTAGAAAATAAAACTATTAAAAATGAGGACCATGGATATCACATTAAATATATTTTTAATGTTTTTCAGATCATGTATTTTAGCTCCCTTTTCCCTTATGTGGTGCTTTTATGCTTTCTGATCAGAGGACTGCTCCTCAGTGGGTCAGTGGATGGAATTCGTCATATGTTCACACCTAAGGTATGTGTTTAATTTCTGTCTGCAATATATTTAAAATTTCAGTGGCAATTTGACCATTTATGAAGTCTCTCAATTAAACCTACTGCCTTCATAGCAGATCCTGCTTGTCAATTTTCAAAATGGCTGTAGACTTCAGTGGCACAATAGGTCTTAAGATCCAAAGGCTCAATATTCAAGGCTCAGTGTTGAGATATGTCCTTTGGATGGCGAGTTCTCAGAGTTATATGTTTTTACAAAGTTGAGCATTTCCAGTACTTAAGATGTGTGGCAAGCTCCAATGGCCAATACTGAAGAGAGAAGTGAATCTTAAATCTTGTCATTCTCTAGAATTTAAATGCCTAGTTCTGGGATGTCATAGTGAAGTGGCATACACTGAATGCTTTCCTGGATATACATGTGAATTGGTCCCTTTTGAAAAGATTGTTCATTCTAAGTGCTGCTTGCATTGTAGTTCAGAAACATAGGAGACCTAACATTCTGCTCATCTTGTGAAAGTGGTGTAAGTACTCACCAGTCAGCTTTCCTTACTGTGCTCCATATGGCTGTCACACCAAGGTAGCAGCAGGTCTAAGCATATGTTTTTACCATCTACTTTTTTGCCAGTGATGTCATATGTAACAGTAGATTTTACCACTGTAAGGGTGAGAAGGGATGCTAAGAATCATTGGTTAGCCTCAATGTCTGAATTATGTCCACACTCCATTGAAATACTTACTACTATATCCATTCTACAGGAACAGTGTGGTTGGGTAGTCAGAGCTATATGGCCTGCTTGCTCAGGTATCCGTAATTTTGCTTCCAGTAAGTCAGTTTAACAGTACAATTCAGCACAAACAGTAGTGATGCTCAAAAAGAAAGCTAAACAATAATGTGATTTAAGTCAGTGCACATAGAGGCTAATGACAGATGACAGAAATGTTGTCAGGTGTTTTGATTCCAAATATTTTGAGTCTATGGAGAACCATCATCCTATAAAACTAACTTGCATTAGCAGTTTCTTTCATTGTGATATGCAGGTGTGCATGCATGAGCATGAGCACTTCCCTCGTTCATACTGCTCTTCAGAATTGTGGTTCTGCAGGAACTCATAGGCTGCTCAGGCAAATTTGGAGAAATCAAAGGAATAGAGAAATGTGCTTATTGACAAAGAAGATGCCTCTTGCAGAGATGGAATACAGACCTCTTGAAATTATACTTTGGTTCCTCAACCACAGTGTTGTCATTTAATTGTAAAAATGCCAGTAGATACTGAGAAAAAGTATTAATATTAATTAAATATTAAAAATAAAAAAGGGAATACTATATATTCTCTTTTCATACTAAGACCTCAGCAGTCTATTTAAACTTTCATAAGATAGACCTGGAGTAAGTTATATCTAATAACCTAATAGTACAGTTGTTTAAAATGTACGGAAAAGACATTTTTAGTTTCTTCTACTGGTTTCCAGGTATGAATTGAAGTTGTGGTTTAAATTTGAGCTCAGGAAACCTGTATATCACATACCATGCATGTGAATAAAAACACCCCCCCCACCACCACCTCTCTCTAGATGTATATATATTTATATAATCTCTGATGTTTCTGTACTTGAACACTACAGTCCCACTAATTGAGACTGTAGGTCCATATGAAGCGTTCTTTCCTACCTGAACGAATTCTGGTGCTGTTTCCATTCTCTCCATTGTGCTGACAGTTTATTTAGGCAAGTAGATTGCAAAGTGGATTGCTAAACTGATCCAGTTGAAAATAACCCAGGTATAGGAGAAAAGTCTTTTCAGCCTCGATCATTTCAGCAAACCAGATGACAACACCACCCCACCCCACCCCCCTCCCCAAAAGTAGTTTTGTCAGCACAGCAGAGGAGTAGTACACATTGGCGCAAGTGTGACAGCGTAGTACTAATGTAGAGGGGGTGGTTGTTGGAGTTTGATGTGGTTGATGAAGAAAACAGAAATGTGGAATGTTAGACTCACTGAAATACTGAAATAAATGAATATCAAAACCCCACTGAAGTCAACAACTATGAAGAAAATACAGGAATATATGAAGCTAGTTCATAAAGCTATACCTAGTATATGTCTCACAGTAAATGCCTTATAATAGAAAAATCACATTTTGAAAATCTAGGTAAGATGTATCTGGAGAAGTAGTTTTTGGGTTATGTAAACCATCTAGTTTTGGTAAAATTAAAAATATGCCTCTATCACCCTCTAGTGGAAAAGATGAATCATAGCTGTGTGATATTGGTACCGTAACTGAAGGAAATGCTTTTTTTGTGGAGTAAGGCAATCAGCCATTTGGGTAGTGTCAATTACACAGTTATTTAGGCAGGTGCTTTTTGGTTTACAGTTTTCGATGAGGCTTTTTTTAAATATATATATATATAAAAGGATCGTATTATCTGAAGTAAGATTACTGTTATGTAAGAGAAAACTCCGAATCAACTTGAGAAAAATCTAATGTTTAAATTACATGTGCACTTCTTTTTGTTATGTGCACTTCTTATTTGGGGGTCAACTAACTAGAGAGATCTGATATAAGGAAAAGATGGCTTTTGACTTTAACAAAGAATTTTCTTAAAAATGTGGTCATTCAAAGGAGCAATGTGTATAGAGATAACCGTCCAGGTTCAATACAAGCCTTTGTTGTCCCTGAAATACATGATCCATTTAGCTCAGGATAAATTGAAGGCATTTTATTTGACAGATATTTGATTCATAGACTCAGTACTGGTGGCAAGGGCAACGTTTATTTTATATGCTGCATTTTGCTTTCCATGTAATAGAATTCTCTACAAGTATGTATATTTGATGTTTAAACAAAAAGATCATCAAAACAAATCAGAAAGAACTTTAGAAGAGGGTTCATCATCCTCAAGATAAATCTTAATTCTTACTCTGGTTAAGCTATATATTTAAAAATAAACAAATTTAAAAAAAAGCAACATGTTGTCTTCAACTTTATGATATTGCTAGCTGCTAGTTCCATTATCATACAAGTCTAATAATGTCTCATTGTGGAGACATTCTGTAAAGTAGATTTCTCTTTAAGGAACATATTGCATAAAGTCATTGAAAATCCTGGGCCATGAGTTCAGCCAAATTTAGGTGTCGCATTCTGCTTTATTGTAATAAAAATGCTTTTATAGTGAAATATTATCATTCTGTTATGTAGATTGTCTCCTTTTTTTTTCTGTTATCTTTTCATAAAATAGAATGCATTTTATAGCTGACATATATTGTATCTAATTTCAAACAGCTTGAAATAATGCTGGAGCCCAAGGTCTGGAGAGAAGCTGCTACTCAGGTGTTCTTTGCCTTAGGGCTTGGATTTGGTGGAGTCATTGCCTTTTCAAGCTACAACAAGAGAGACAACAACTGCCATTTTGATGCTGTACTGGTGTCCTTCATCAATTTTTTCACTTCTGTGCTGGCAACTTTGGTGGTGTTTGCTGTTCTGGGCTTCAAAGCCAATATCATAAATGAGAAATGTGTTATCCAGTATGAATATCCATTTTTTTTTTTCATTTTTATAGTATATTTCATTTAGGAATTACACAGATCATCCACTTTGATTTCTCTGTTTCATTGTGTTTTACAGAAATTCAGAGAAGATTTTAAAGCTTTTGAAAGCAGGTAATCTTAGCCAGGATATGATCCCACATCATATCAATTTCTCAAGCATTACAGCAGAAGATTACAATTTAGTTTATGACATTATTCAGAAAGTTAAGGAAGAGGAGTTTGATTCACTTGGTCTGAAATCTTGTCAAATTGAAGATGAACTTAACAAGGTGAGATCATAACATTGTTACTGTAAAGATAATAAATGTTTACAATACTGTACTTAGAAAAGTTGAGCACAGTTATTTTCCAGAGACTAAACTGGAGATGTAAATATTCAACATTTCAAACTATGGTATCTTCAGATTTTAAGATACGTTTTTAATTAAAAGTGCTACTTGATCAGAAAGTAAAAAAGTTACTTCTTTTTAGCTAATTCCTTAATTATCATTGTCCTGTTCTGAAATTTTCATAATAAGCCTAGTTACTTCAGTGAGAGATATTCTGTTTTAAGGAATAACCTTTAGTTATTTGCACCTAGAATGCATCTAGAATGAAAACACTATTCAGTTCCCCAAAAGTTCTGTACTATTCTGACAGTTCTAATCTGGAACAAAGAATTATAGAAATGGAGTCCTTTGTACATTCAATGGCAAAAAAAGAATGTGTTTTATAGCAGTTCTGTGTATCCCGTACAAAATCAACAATGAACAGAATAAAAGTATTTTGTTGATATCAGTCACTTAAAGATTCTTGGCCAAATCAAATCAATCTTTTCAGTAAATAATAACAAATCAAAACTTCTGTCCATTAATTATAGTATGTGGATTTTGTCTCACTGGCAGGCTGTTCAAGGGACTGGTTTAGCTTTTATTGCCTTTACGGAAGCAATGACCCACTTCCCTGCTTCTCCCTTCTGGTCAGTTATGTTCTTCCTCATGTTGGTAAATTTGGGACTTGGAAGTATGTTTGGAACTATTGAAGGCATCATCACACCAATTGTTGATACCTTCAAAGTCAGGAAAGAAATTCTTACTGGTGAGTTTCACAAATTTTATTCTCTTACTAGTACAGTAGAGGAAGAAGACTGTTACAGCTAAGACTTTTATTATGACTATTTATTTATTTATTATGACTTTTATTTATGTATATGTGTTTATCTACAGTATAGCCATAACTTAGTGTATTCCAAACTCTACTTCCATGCATATGCCTGTTGGTATCTCCAGGTCAAACTGTTTTCCAAATGGTACAAGAGAAAGAGCATTCTAAAACTTAAATTTTATTACAGCA
Organism: Eudromia elegans; assembly: GCA_003342815.1. NCBI lineage: Eukaryota > Metazoa > Chordata > Aves > Tinamiformes > Tinamidae > Eudromia > Eudromia elegans. The sequence continues at coordinate 7,779,629 of PTEX01000012.1, read as the reverse complement.
TTTGTTTGCAAATTTTGGCAAGTTCAATCCTTCCAATATATTTTCCATTCCAACCAAGGACATAAAGATCTGAAAGCGAAAGGAAAGAATGAAAATATGTTATCTATGACTCCAGATTGTTCTAAGACCGTAAAGGTAAAATCTATGGTAAAATGGTATAGCGAACTCTATAACAAAAATGTCTTTGTCATTTACAAAAATACATTTATCAAGAGTTAACGACTGATACCACAGAGCACTGCATTTAATGGAAATGATGTTTGTGTTTTGCTAGATCTAAGAATTAAATTAATCCTAAGGATTAATCAGATTTTTTGGGGAGAGCTCCTAAAGTGTTGAGCAGGATGAGACTATTACCTTTTTTAAGTCAGCTTTTAAATTCCTATTGAATAAACAATATGACATTTAAGAAATCAGGTATTTGCCCTAAAAGTATGTCTTACCTTGCTAATCTTAAAATCTAGTTCTTTTCACATTTAATTTATAAAAAGATTGAATGACCGAATAACATCATGTAATGTGCTTAATTTATCAATTTTCTTTATCTTTAGCCTTGTATTAATATTATATCAGTGAGATATTGTATGTACATATATATGAGTATATATTTATGAGAAAATTTAATGAGAAATAGTGCTGTGGTTAACCTTTGCTTCATCATAGCTGGCTTAATATGCTATTCCAATAATTACTTATATTTGCATGGCTTGTTTGATAGGTAGGGAATATGTAGGATTCCTAATATTCTCAAAATAGAAATAAAAAAAAAAAAAAAGAGTATCAACTTGATTATATGAAATACTGTATTAAAGTGTGTTTGGTAACTCTCTATTTCCTGGTTCTCTATGGAATATTTTTATTATTACAGTTCACATTTATGTCCTTTATTCCAGTCATCTGCTGCTTGTTAGCATTTCTTATTGGCCTGATCTTCGTACAGCGCTCTGGAAATTATTTTGTCACAATGTTTGATGATTACTCAGCTACATTGCCTCTGCTTCTTGTGGTCATTCTGGAGAATATTGCAATTACTCGAATATATGGAATAGACAAGTAAGTGAAGGAAATTAATTTTGCTGTCCATATCAACGGTATTCAACAGCAGTTATTACTATTTCAATTATCTTGTATCAAATTTTTGCTATGTGCACATAAAGATAGGAAGGATATTCCTAACTCAAAGAGATATTTCAATTTTTATAAAACGAGAAAGAAGTAAAGGAGAAACAAGATGCTACTATTCAGAGGGACCTAAACAGGATGGAGAGTGGGGCAGAGAGGAACCTCATGAGGTTCAAAAAGGGACAAATGCAGGGTCCTGCACCTGGACAGGAATAGCCTCAGGCACCAGGGTAGATTTGGGGCTGACGTGCTGGAAAGAAGCTCCACAGATTGGATTTGACAGTCATTTGTAGTTCTGAAATGACTGACTAACCTATCTTTCTTACATCCTTCAATGCAAGCAGCAAATACAGAGAATCTATCACTAATTTGAGAAAAACAAAACAAACAACAAAAAAAAAGGTCTTGGAGGAATAATATTCTGTACATTAGGAATATGCAACACCCTGTCAGAAGCTTCTAGAAATGTACAGTAATATTGCCTTCCTTATTCAATACCTTCTAGCCAAGCTGAATGACTTTCATGCTGTTCACAACATATTTAAAACTGCTACAGTATTTTATATATTTTATACGCTTACACACAATCACTGTAATTAAATTGTAAACCTGACATGCTTGGTTTGGTGTCAGGTCTTCTTAAAGACTAGACAGAACTCATGAATGTTAGAGATGACATATTTGGAAATAAATCACTCTGTTCTACTTATCTTATATCAGTCTGATCTTATGGATATGCTTTAACTATCCTGTGGCATTCCTGGTTGACAACAAGCTAACCATGAGGCAGCAATATGCCCTTGTGGACAAGAAGGCCAGTGGGATTCTGGCCTGCATCAGGAGGAGTGTTGCCAGCAGGTTGAGGGAGGGGGATCCTGCACCTCTGTTCAGCCCTGATGAGGCTGCACCTGGAGCGTTGGATGCAGTTCTGGGCTCTCCAGTACAGGAGGGACATGGAGCTTCTGGAGAGGGTCGAGTGACAAAGATGATTAAGGGACTGGAGCATCTACCGTATGCGGAAAGACTAAGTGAGCTGGACTTGTTTAGCCTGGAGAAGAGAAGGCTGAGAGGAGATCTGATCAATATGTATAAGTACCTGAGGAATGATGATAGGGAGGTAGGGGCCAAACTGTTCTCAGTAGTGGTCAGTGATAGGACAAAGGGCAATGGTTTCGAATTGAAACACAGGAAGTTCCATCTCCATGTGAGGAAGAACTTCCTGTCTGTGAGTGATGGAGCCCTGGAACAGGCTGCCCAGAGAGATTGTGGAGTCTCCTTCTCTGGAGAGCTTCCAAACCCGCCTGGATACCACTTGTGCCATGTTCTCTGGGTGTCCCTACTGGAGCAGAGGGGTTGGACTAAATGATTTCCAGAGGTCCCTTCCAACCTTAACCATTCCGTGAAAGCACTAGTAATTAAGGATGAAAATAAGAATTTATACTGATAGTTGTTACTTGCTGGTGTACAGTACAAAGATTTTTTTTGTTGGTATGGTAAAAGACTTAAAATGAATCAACCTGGACTTGAATTAATTGTGATTTAGAAGCAGATTTGGATAAGTAAGGAAGAATTCCCACTCCTTCTATGTGTGTAAGCCTGTAATTAAGCATACAGACATGAAAGTACCAGGTAAGAAACAAATGTAGCAAATGGCCTGAACATTGATTTAGTATTGTCCAAACAAGGAGAGTTCCACTGTGAAAGGAGGTAGATGGGCAGAAGTCATCATCTGCCTTTTAGTAAAGTTGTTTGAAGTATCTAAAATACTTCAATTTTGAATAAGAGTTCATTTTATTCATGTTTTCAAAAGGATTTCTGACAATGTAATGATAGTTAGTAGCCATGTTTCTCACACAAAGTGGCCATCTCAACTTTCCTCTGCAACCATTCTAAGAACTATTCCTAATCATCTGTATTTCTCCAGAATATCCTCCTTCAGACACTCAGCATTATTGTTTGCAAAAACTAAGAGTCAGCAATCTAGAATTGTCTTTAATTGTGCGAGTACCAAAGGGTCAAACTTGGAGGTTAAGATCCAGGATACTATGCCTTCTTAGACATAGTATCTGTGAACATATAGAAAAAACATTGCATCCAAAGAGATTACAGCTGAAAGGTAGAGGCAGCACATAGATACAACAGCTAAGAAAGCAACAAATAGAAGATTCTGGTTAGCTTGATGAATACAGGTTTTGAAAGCAGCTGCTGTCTAGCTTTGTGTAGACTTTACGGCAAACAAAAGGTTTATTGAAATAGAATTGGAGGAATTTATGAGTGAGGGATGATAGTTCTGAAGACACCTTTCTGAAAATATAGAAAGAGGGAGGTAAAAACGTGAATCAGCAAAGCTAAATGTGATTATGATGAAAGGTCTTGAAAGGACATATAACAGATTTCTGTTTTAATTGGATGAAGGACTGGAGACCTCAGAATGAAAAGGCCATCTACAGAGGGCACTTTTAAGTACAGAAGGCATTTTTAAATTTACCTTCTTTTTAACAATGTTTTTCACTGCATTGTAAACAAAGGACAGGACACTCCAAACTATTGAGTTCAGTTATTTTTTGAGCTTTTATGTGACAATAGCTTCACATGTGTAACTACTTCCAAAGCACATTTGTTGCTATGGGAACTTTTTTCTAGTTATGTTTTAAAGTTGTGTCTTGTGGAACCACAAGAAGGATAAAACAGAATCAGTGCTTTGTGTGCACACTCAAAAGCATTAGCTCAAAAAATAAGCTCTCTTTTTCTACTGGCTCTGGAACCTGTGTACGTTGCTGTCAAGAAGTACAAAAACAGGGGGTTTGTTCTGGACATAAATTGCAGTTTTGAGGCACAAGGAGGCAGATTTAAGACTTTATGAAGCTTTATTTCAACAGCTTACATAATGCAAACCTTTGCTTATATGTAATGTTATTTGTAACGGAGCAGCACACATATAGATTCAGGATTAATTTTGCAGAATCTCTAAGATGTGCTGGTTTTATATGCACTCAAAAGTGATGACACGGTAAATAGCCCAATAGACAATACAACAAGATGTAAAAAATAATCTATAAAAAGAAAGATATGTTTAAATGTCTCTAAAGCATATCCACACACTAAATTTGGTCCAAGCCATGCTCCCTTCGGGTCTACTTCTGAGCAAGTGAGGAGAACTACTACTGATAAGAGCTAAATATCTGCTCCAGGCTCATACCTGAGCTCTCTTTCACCTTTTTAATGTTCATGTTGCCAGCAAGGACAAAGGAGTATGAGGGAGTTACTGCTGCTTGGTTTGGCCAATCTCAGAAGCAAATAGTGTCTTCTTTTTTTTTCTTTCTTTTTTTTTTCTTTTTTTTTTTCTTTGGTATATTTGTGCAAGAACAAAAAGAACAAAAACACAAGATCATAGGCTATATCCATCACTTCTGCCTTATTCTAGACTAGAATAGTCTAGAATATCTCCTTAATCTCCTCATCTCCTCCTCTGCTCCCTGAAAGAACACATCTTTCAGGAATACATCCCGGAACACTTTTTCTCATTGCAACAGTTTGATGTATGAGGTGGCACAAGAAATGGATTTAGTGTCTTCTACCCTAATAGTTTGAGGGGAGAAGTATAAAGAAAAGAAGTATTTTTGTGCAGTGTATGAGGTGAGGTAATGGGGTAGACTGTTTCCTCAATTCTTGTTTGGAAGCAGCTGTTTACATGGGAGAGATAGCTAGACATGCTTGGAGAAGGGGCATTATTTCCTTCTACATTGGGAGACCCATGTGTCCCATGGTGTGGAGCAGGAGAGGAGCCATACAGCACAGGTCAGAAGATGCAGCTTTAAAGACCATCCTTTTCTAAGTCACCTTCGTTCTTGTATATGGTGAAAGTTCTGTAAGTAATTTTGTTGTATCTTCAAAAAGCATTCATATCCATACTACATCAGAAGTTAGATGGATGCAGTTGTCTGAATTGCAGTCATATCTTAGCACAGACCTTGTGTAGCTTTTATGTTGTAAACTGATAGTCACAGTTCACATACAGGGGAGAAGACTCAAGTACCAAGCATTCCTGCAATACAGGAATTTGGAAAACTACCAGTATTTTCATACTTCCTGCCCCACTTAACCTTGTTTATGGAAGCAAACAGAATGTAGTTTCATCTTGCTCTTCTGCTATGGTATTTGCTTCTAAATGAGAGATTGTTCTTTGGAGAAACTTAGGGAATGCACTGTATTGTTTGAATTCACAAATGAGGTAAACCTCTGTTTCAAAGGCGTGGCTGCTTAGCTAAGAGACCTGTGTTAGTGGAGAGAATTACTGTACTTCGAACCTATTTTAGAAGACTTTTTAAAGCATTGCTCTGCATACTTTTTTATGCTACAGTAATTATTTATATCAGTGAGATGTCTACTGAAAGACAGTTGTGAATTTTAATTTGGTTGGAGCCATGACAATGTGATCTGACTGCTGGGGAAAATTAAGGGAATTTTGCCGTTTCTCACCCAGAAAGATTCAAAGCAAAAGCTGCATTTAATGCACTTCAAGATACTTCTTGCTCTAGTCTCTAATTTCTCTTCAGCAGCCTGGCATTGTGACAAATCAGGCATTGAAATTTAGAGTGGGAACTTTTATGGACTAGAAAGGAATCATGATCTCCTCTTTACTTTTGGTTATATTAGGAGTTGAGTCTCTGTGCAACTGAATCTATATACTGTTTGTTCCCTCAAATTAGGTGTCATTTATCAACTGTGGAATCTCAGTGTACACAGGAACAATAACCTTTTCTTCCCTTCACAGATTTATGGAGGATTTAAAGGATATGCTTGGTTTTTCTCCAAGCCAATACTATTACTACATGTGGAAGTATGTTTCCCCTTTGGTGTTATTACTCTTGCTAGTAGCGAGCATTGTCCAAATGGTATTAAGTCCTCCTGGTTACAATGCTTGGATTGAAGATATGGTATGTATATAACAAATATTTATTTGTATTACAATGGTTATATTTAAAATTTTTCAAGAGCACATGAAAAGACAAAAATCTGCAACTGCATATATAAAACCATTACAAATAATGGCATGTCCGTTTTTATCTCAAGTAATATTAGTGTGAAAACTGTAATTTTTAATTATACAGTAGCTGTTTTACTTGAAAACCGTAAGTGCTGCATTAAAAAAAGTCTCTGGCAAGTTTTTTTAAGAAGTGTGTCTGTGAAATGCAGAATCAATCATGAGGATTAACTCCAAAAAGACATTAAACCAAGATAACTCTTCTAAGTGTTCTACCAGTCTTGTAGGCCTGTTGGTCCTGAGCTGTTTGTACAGACTTTTCATACATAGTATGAGAAGATAAATTGTCAGAGAAAGGTATCTCAGGGACCCTTCTGAATGGAGAACAAGTCTGTATTAGCCAGGAGGGAAAAAATAGCATAAAAAAGATGAGTAAGGAATGTGAAAATGACTTTAGTATTATTTAGACCAGGCAACCACTATTACTGTCTTGGGTTTCTCACAGAAACGCTCTTTTTTCTGTTAGATTTTGCCCTCGAAAATCAGGAGGAGTGATACCTTAGAATACTCAACAGACTCGGGATTAGAGAAGTCATTGGGACTGTGGGAGACCTGGGTGCTGGTAGTACCTTCAGGATACCTTCCCCTTCAGGGAAGATACAGAAAGATAGCACTGCACACTTGTGTGCTGTGTTCAAAATATGTGCTCTGCATGCTTTAAAAGATCAGGAATGATTACAGATAAAGGCAGTAGAATGTGTAGTTTGAAAATCCTGATTTGGACTCCATATCATTGCTCTGAGCATCTCATCTCAGACAGTGGGACACATGCACTCTGGCGCTTTTGATCATGCTAACGGTTAGAATAATAGCAGTCATATACCTCCTTGATTCTTCAACTTGTAGAGCTGCAGTTGTTCCTAAACTGTGGGCACAGGGTGACAAAAAGATGTCTATAATTTGAAAGTTGAAAGCCTTGGTGAAAAATGGAAATTTATTCATTTTTCATATAAAGATGCATTCATAGTTTTTTTTTTTTCTCTTGTACTGTTCAGGCTATAGAAGAGTTCCACAGCTATCCAACATGGGGAATGATTGTCTGTATATCTCTGATGGGGCTGGCCATACTGCCTGTCCCAATAGTCCTCATGGTGCGCCACTGCAACCTTGTTGACGACAGCTCTGGTAGCTTGGCAGCTGTATCCTACAAAAGAGGACGGATAATAAAGGAGCCTGTTAATCTGGAGGGAGATAATACAAGTCTGATTCATGGGAAGAGCCCAAGTGAGGTACCATCTCCAAATTTTGGCAAAAACATATATCGAAAACAGACTGGATCACCTACTCTGGACACTGCTCCAAATGGACGCTATGGTATTGGATATCTAATGGCAGATATGCCTGATATGCCAGAGTCTGACTTGTAACTGAGGAGAAGAAAAAAAAAAAAGAGCTTTCTGTTTGTTTCTCCTCTCTAACTGTTCAGGGCTCTCCTAAGAGAAGTGGTCGGCTTCACTTCCTAGAGTGAGATCTCAGGTGCTCCATAGCGACAGTCTTTAAAATGTCATGACAGTACAATACAGGTTGGGAAAACTCTCTTTGGATGAATTCTTGGTTTTTCATTTGTACTGAAGGAAATGCATTCAAAATCAGTGACAGACAGCCTACATCTGCCAGCTTAGCCAAAAATTTCCTTTTCAATTACTTTGTAAAATTAAAGTTTACTATCTCTAAAGTCCAGGTGTCACTCAATTGATGTAATATTTCGGCAGTAATATCACTGAACATCCTTTTTTTTTTTTTTTTTTCTGCTTTCACGTTGATTTCCCAATATTAAAAGTGTGCTCTGAAGTAGTTCACCAAACCCATGTTTCTGCACACATTTGTATATACCTTATGTAGATATGCTGTACTTATTTTGTTAGCACTGATATTTACTTAAGCTATTAGCTGAGTAAAAAACTGCAAACTATTTTCTTATGTAATAGCTGTATAGAGCAATAGTACTAGAAAATTAAGGAGTAGACTTACGTGAAGGCAAGGAAAGGCTCCCTGTTCACTGGGGACTGTATAAGCGGTGGCTGTATATTTTATGTAAAATAGTTGCTTTTTTCAGTGTGAAAACAATGTAAGAGTGAGTCACTCCAAGAATCTTAAGGATGGTGCAGATTCTGCATTTTTTCTATGCTGTGTGCCTAAAAAAAGACCTTCTTGATATTTATTGTGGTTACAAGATTACATATATATTATATTTATATAATATACTTGTAATGTAAATATGTATATTATTCTGTATGCAATCGTTTCAAAAGTTAAAGCAAGATGGCTTTTTTAAATTAGTTTCCTTCTGTTTGCTTCTGTTTTATGCAATTTTTTTTTTTTCAGTCTATAATTGTTAAGAACTGTATGGCATTACATTTTAACCTATGAATAAAGATACTGACAAAGTATTTCTCTGTAATTTCATAACACATTTATTACAGTGTATTTGCTTTTCCATCACCTGGTCTATTTGAAAGAACAGCATTTACCAGCTGAATGGAGGTCATTTAAAAATCCTGAAAAATTGCTAAATTGGTCATGTTCTTTTTAAACTATTGGATAAGGGGTTTTGCTATGAATATTGTAGCTGACAGAGCACTGTAACCAGACATGACACACTGAAGACCAGAACATGATTGTTGCTTGCCTTGAAGTGCTTTAAACTTCTTATTTCATTACCTTTAATATTAGAGCAAAGGGCAGAACCTAGTTGCAGTGCTCAAGCATCAGCCTGATAATGAGATTGCTTTGGGGAAAATACAAATTTCAGAGTCATAGTCAGCTATGGATTTCTATCCTATTCTCATCCTACAGTTTTAACTCTGTTTAAGAGACCAAAAACTGAATCAGATGTTTTTTGCAGGTGTGACCATTCCCTCTGTCCCCCACCCCTTGACATGAGAAGAAAAGTTGTGGAGTTGTTGCTGTCTGCACTGGTCACCAACACAAAAGTGCCTTCTGCTTGTCCACAGGTGGAAAAAGCTGTCTTCCAACACATACTGTAGCTGTGTCATTCAGGAATAGTTTTGAAGTTGACAGCGTGGAAAAATATGCCAGATAAATTCTTAGAACAGGTGAAGTAATAGCAATGGTTGAGAGGAGGCCTATATCAGGTTTATCTTGCACCATTAAGGTTATGCTTTTAAAACTGGTCGTTGAAGTAATTCACTAAAATCAGAACATATGGCAGAGGGCTGTTGTCATTTAAGCAGACTGCTCATTCATTCATAAATGGTCAGGTGGCAGTGGTAGAAAGTACAAAATGTGTCAAAATCAGAAAACACAATGGAAGGACATGCAAAATAGTCCTGCTTTGACAGAGCGTCAGCAAATCTCCACTGTCCTATCACCTCCCTGACGTAAGTCTATGCTCAGGGTACTTCTGTGCCTGATTGCTTGCAGAGGACTTGGCTCTAGTGACATGTGCTTTTGTTCATGCAGACCCTCAGTTTAAATGTGAAGAGAAGGCCAAATCACTGATGTTACACAAATACCAATTAAAATGTGAGCAAGATTTTACTGTCAAAGAACAATAACCATTTCTGTTTGAAGGATGGCAAAGGGGAATGATGCTACATAAATAGATCATTGACAATTATTCTTCTGGGAAATAGATGTCTTGCTGGCATTCTTTTGCCTGCCTCTGAGTACTTCTAACCACTATTTAAATTTTCCACTCATTTAAACCACTGCTTTTCTACCATTTGCCTTCTAATAGCTCCCCGCAGCGATTCTCACCCCGTGTTCATGAAAGCTTGCAGGCTTGAGAAATCTCTGGATGCATATCCTGTTTCCTGCCAGATGGCAGAGGTAAGTTTTGAGCTCATCTGTGATTGAACTCCCTAAAGTGCAGAAGTTTGTCATTGACTAAAGAATTTGTCTGGTTTAGTCTGAGGGGTTAAAAATAAATGCAGGGTCTCTCCCGCCTAATGACGTAGGATTAGTTAAAAAAAATAAAACACCCAAATCCATTGATATTGATGAATCATTGAAAAATCAAGCATGAAAGTGCATGTACACCTACTGCTTAAAAGAAAAAAAAAAAAAAAGGCATATTTAGGATTTAGATTGTGGACATAAATATGTTGACTTATTTGGGGAGCTAAAAGAGGAATGTTTTTACTGTGAGTTGAATCGGAGAGCAAGTAAAAAACAACAAAAAGCAAAGTATCAAAGTAAGCACCTTTAAAAAAAAGACAAATTTTGAACAATCATGAAGTACTCTCAGGCATCACTCCAGTGGCACATAAGGTTGCAGCGTCTGTGTTTTATAGTGTTTGGAGAAACTCATAGTGTGTTACAAATTTATTTTAGCACTGTTAAATCGTCTGAATTCTGCTTGGGAGCAAGTTACTACTTGATGCCTTTATGAATAAAAAGAAATAAGAGTAGGAGACAGGACAGACAGGAAAGGAAGATTTCAAATATTTATCTGCATAAAAGCCAGAATGTTTGTGTTTCATGTCAGGCATAGCCACAGTTAATTTGTCTGTTGTTAAGGAAAAAGATCATTGCAAAAGGCAGTCATGCTTAAAATTAAAGAAAAGCCCGTTTGTATCTTATACAATGAGAAGTAGCCTAAGAACTAAATTACCCATGTGAAAGGTGAAAATATACCAATATAATTTCTTGCAGAAGGTCTAAGGTTTCTAGAACCACTATGCTTTGTGAGGACTGATTTCCCAAAAAGGTAGCAGAATTGGTTGGCATCACAATAATATAAATGAAAGCCCTGCCTTTACTTGCATATTCCTCAGATTCAGTGAATTGCAGGCCAGAGATCACGCAGTCTTCCTGCCTTATTTTAGTCTTTACTGATGTGCCAAAATTTTATGATATTTTACAGAATGCAGAGAAGAAAAAGGACCTGAACAATCACAGAATCCCAGGATGACTGAGGTCGGAAAGGACCTCTAAACCATCTAGTCCAAACCCCCTGCTCCACCTAAAGCACGTGGCACAGCGTGGCATCCAGACGGGTTTGGAAGATCTCCAGAGAAGGAGACTCCACAGCCTCTCTGGACAGTCTGTTCCAGAACTCTGTCACCCTCACAGGAAAGAAGTTCCTCCTCACATGGAACTTCCTGTGTTGTAATTTGTACCCTTTACCTCCTTGTCCTGTCACTGGCCACCACTGGGAAGAGTTTGGCCCCATCCTCTTTACTTTTTTCCCTCAGATATTTGTACATGTTGGTAAGTTCCCCTCTCAGCCTTCTCTTCTCAAGGCTAAACAGGTCCAACTTGCTTAATCCTTCCTCATGTCATATATGCTCCCTTAAGCATCTTTGTCGCTCTACACTAAATCCTTACAAGAAAGTCAGTCTTCACCAGGGAGCAGCAGGTCGATGCTGCAGGGAGCAGGTAGTTAATGCTGACTTTGGCTCCTCTGACTGGCATAAGGGGATGGGTGAGGGAAGTCAGTCATGTCTGCAGTGACAGTGACTGAGAAAGGAAGGATGTGTTTGCAAAAAAGAATTTTCAAGACTCTGAAAATAATCGATACAGAACACCATGAAAGACTGAAAGATTCAATGTTCATCTGAGATGTAGCATGCTTAAAGAAAGCTCCCTAATTCTACAGCAACATCTTTGAACACACAAAAAAAATGTATGCCACTTTGCCAAAATGCAGGAAATTTAATATAAACATTTAAATGCCTCGTTAGATTTTTGTGGCTTCAGAGAAAAAAAAAAGAGGTAATCAACTATTTAAGATGCGATTTATGACATTGCCGCTAGATGGTGCTCTTAGTTCACGTGTGCTAGTAAAATGAGACGTTTCCGAATCTTTATAAGGGGAAAATACTGTGTTTTTGTACTCTGCCAATGCAGAGTTCTTCAACATTACCGTAATCTCTCTCTTTCTTTCTTTCTTTCTGAACTTAGTAGTATGAACATAGTACTAAGTTAATCTTCTGTAACCTCAAATGCTTCAATTAATATTTTATCTTTTATTATTTTATTATTACAGAAAGACACAAATTTAATGATAATAAAAACAGCAATGTTCTATCAATATCCTAGTGCCAAAGTAGCACACTTCAGGATTTCAAGGGCAAGCAACTTCTTGATCCAATATTTTGAAGTCAGTAATTTCCTAACATGTTTCACTCAAACTATCTTACTGAGCACTCTCTAGTTGATAGATTATTTCTGAAATAGCTTCAGTTAGCAAACTGATCAGTGGAATAAGAAAATCTCAGCCTAGAAAAATACCAATAACAGCAATAATAATATTAAAGACTTTGATGCTTCTCATTGCCATCAGTGCTGAAAGGAACAATGAGGTGTCCAGAAGCTGAGGGGCAGGAAAGAAGTGGCAGCGGCTGATGTGATTCAAGTCTGTAACTTTGCCTCTGAAGAAAGCAGGTAGCATGAAATCTAGCAGCATTTTAAGAGCAGTAGAGCCAACTACGACATGACTTGGACAGCTGCTTAACCCTTTTGGTAAAGCTGGCGTGGCACACTGTGAGCTCACAGTGACAGAACTACACGTCTTTCATCTGTGTTGTGTTCTCATCACTCAGTACTGAGACAAAATTTTAGAGTAAGATTTCTGTCTTAAATCAGCATTCATGGATGCTTTTGTTACTGTTTTCTTCCCGAGAAAGTAAATAGACTGGCCATGCAAGCTCACATGTTAGAATCTGTAAATTATGATGTTAAAATAAAGAAGTTATTCAGTGATAACATAGGTGTAGACACTCCTTCTTATTCAATCTTACACCTTTTTTTTTTTTTTTTTCTGCTTTTGAGATCTCATCTGCATATTACATATCCAATCTGAGTTCAAGATGTGGAAAAATATGTTTGCCATCAACACTGATAAGCAGATATATCTGAAGGCTAATATCCGTAATGTTCGAAGATGTAAGAGAATCTCTTTCTAATTGAAAGAAATAGAGATGATTAGTAAAGAAAATAATGTAATAGAAAGAAGAAATTAATATATTTTAAAGCAAACCTAGCTAATTTCCAGATTTTCCAGAAAAAAAAAATACAAAGGGAGAGTCAGGTTTGGAGCTGAAACAACAAAGAACTCAGAAGTGTAAAAGAACCCAAAGCAGTGAGAAGAGGAGGAATTGAAAACAGAGCTCATCATTAAATGAAGAAAGAATAAGAGAAGAAAGAAAAAGCTATTGCTTAAATAAGAATTCCTTAATGAAAGACAAAGTGCAAAATGAACAGGTGACCAGAAAGAAAAAGAGGTATGAAAAAATGGTGTTTGGGAAGAAAATAGAGTTTTGTGGCCATGTGAAATATTGTGCAATGAAGTCTTTAGAAGAAATAATCTACAGCTATTAAAGAGAGTCAAGAATCAGAAGTGACTGAAGTGTTGGTAGGATATGAAGAGAGAGAGAGAAGAGGGAAATTTTGAAAAGAACAAGTAAGTTCAAGAGAATTTTGGATTAGGAGAAAGACTTGAATGTCTTCAGAATCAGTTCACCCTTGAGTACACGAATACGTTTGATGTGCTGAAAAGCTGGGTTATATTTCATAATGTATTTTAAGATTCTGGGAAAAAGGATGTTTGAGAAATGCAACCTTCCAAAATGCATCTATTTTAGCTGTATGAGTTCAAGACAAAACTATCAGGGCAAAATAGCAGGGAAATTGTACTATGAATTTAAGGTTTAAGAAGGAAAATAATTACTTGAAAGCACTGAAAATTCAATGTATGAGGATATGAGGTAAAGTAAAATGAGAATTTGTAAGCTAAACTCTCTGACTTGTAGACCACTGTATTCTTGTGAATTAACATCGGAGTAAATCTCCTGAGTGTTTGCCCAGTGTCAAGGATATGAATAGTCCCAGTCATTACTCACAGACTTGAAATTACCCCAAAACTAAAAGCACCTAAATGATATGCATTTTACTGCCTGGTCCCTGCAATGGAAACCAGATACCCAGCCTCTCATATGCAATGCATCTGGATGGTTAAGTGCTCCAAAATGTTATATCTATAAATGGGCAACATTTCATCTGGGGACTTAACTGTGACAGAAACCTTTAATCTGAACAAAAACGAGAAACTGAGGCACTCTGGATAAATTACCAAAATAGATAGATGGGGCATTAATATCTTTGTGGTTTTCTATTGTTCAGCCATTAAATATTTTTAATAAAAGACAGTCTTTATTAACGTGGATGTTGGATTTAAGGAAGATGTTAGGAAGGTTTTCCTTTCCCTTAGGCAAAAAAAAAAAAAAAAAAACCATTTGCAAAAAAAAAAAAAAAAAAAAAAAAAAAAAAAGAATGGTTTGCAAAAATTTGGAGCCAATATACACACACATAAATATACTTATGAGAGAAGAGGGATAAAGAGATGGAACTACTGACCCTGTAGAAGATTTCTCTTTACTCATCAGGAAGATTTGTTTTCACATCAGGTTCAGATGATTCAATAAGGAATTTTTAAGTGATAAACGGCTAAAAGTAAGTCCACTTGACAAAAAAAAAAAAAAAAAAAAAAGAATTAAAAAAAAAAAAAAAAAAAAAAAAAAAAAAAAAAAAAAAAAAAAAAAAAAAAAAAAAAAAAAAAAAAAAAAAAAGAAAGGTCCTAAGGTCCTTTGGATTAGAGAAGCAAGAGGTTTCTTGAGAAAAGTTTTGAAATGTTGAAATATCACGAGAAACTGTAAAATCTTCCCAAGGCCTCAGATCCTCTAGGGTCAACTTAACAAGACCTCCATTTACACTGTAAATGTCCCAGCACCAGGTTAGTGTTTCATATATCTTAATTCTCACATTGTTACAAGCTTCCTTTTGATTTTCTAGATTCCTTTCTTTTGCACCAGGATTTCTCAGATGGTTTTCATTTTCAGCTCCGGCTGCACAAACAGCTGTGCTGGCAAAATGCATTTGTTGGTGCAGATAGGAAGGAATGGCTGAGACAGAGGATTGCTTAAACCTACAAGGCTCCTGAAAAAATTAATACTGAACTTCAGTTTCAATCTTAGAAATATTCATTTCTTCCCATGAAAAATGTAGAATAGTCAACAAAAAAGAAAGCAGTAGCAAAAATACCAAAGGCTCTCTGTTAAGAATATTTGTGTTAACAGACAGTTAAAAATCTTTAAAATGAACACACAGGGCCTACTGGTTACTAAAGAGAGTTGGTGACACTAAAACAGGAGTTCTTAGAGATCACTCAAAAAATACTGAATGCAAAAAGCAACTGAAGTGCAATTCCTACACTTCTTTCCCCAACTTGTTCCTTCTGTAACCTTACATAATTTTTTCATCTTCCCGACCACTTTGGCATTAATCAGACCTTCATGGAGTAGATCCAAGTCATTGACCAAGTAGAAGGCTTTTTTTTTTTTTTTTTTTTTTTTTTTATTAGGTGAGGCAATAGGTATTTGGGCAAGGAGCATGAATGTGATAGGGAAAGGATCTCTGTCTCTTGGTAGTAATTAAGTCATTATATCTACTCAATGTGTTTCATGTAATATCAGTCTAAGTTACAGACATGTGAGTTGATATCCTAGGTTTTGTATTAGCAGAAATAATTGCCAGATCCATTATGTCATTATAAAACCTGTGTTACATGTATGCAGACTTTTATGATATGTGTTACTAATTGCATTCATACTGTACGATTCCCATTAAAGCAGGTTAATAATCTTCTGTAAAAAATAATGAGGTAAATGTTGGAGTCTTAACATGCTCTGCCTTTAATGTGAATAGAATCACTTGTCACTCATTTCCTTTTTAACCCTGCTTGCTTTTTGCTGCTGCTGAATTGACTTGGTAGGTTTCCCTGTCACAACGTAATGAAGTATGCACTCTTATAATACTACTTAGTATGATCAGCCATCATACTAAATAATTGATTTTGTTTAACTATGGGAAGCCATTCTTTTCAAGGGTGAGCCAAATGTATCTAAAATCTTACATTTGACTCCTTGCATATTTACTGACATATATGAAGCCTTGAGCGGTGCCCAGGCAAAACACTCAGCATGTGGCATAGCCAGTTTTCAATCTGTGTTTCTGGAAATGAACAGGGATCTGTAATGAAAATGTAACACTTCAGTGGCCTTAATGGCTCTATGTATAATCATCTATGTGCTACACAACATAGAGAAGCTATTTCTCAAAGACACAGCATCAGCGGTAAAGACAACTATGCTAGACAGTTCCATTTTTTTAGATAAAAGACTTGAATAAAAATGTTAACAAATGACATCATCATACTCAGAGGACTAAATATAGCCTGACTCAGAAGTTCCAGGAGCAGTTATTGGGCAAAAGGTTGCCCTTTAACCATCTGCACAGGCAAAAGAAAATGGTGATCAAACATTGATTATCTCAATGAAATAGACCTTTAGATTTAGAGTTTATTTTAATACAATCAATGAAGAAAAGTTTCTAACATTTTTAAATTTCATGAGTACGATGAATAAAGACCAAAAATGTAAGTATTTTTTTTGTCTAAAACAAGAAAACAGCAATAGAGAATGCAAAAATTATCTTTGTCCTCTCCCTTTGTTTACTACATCCATATATATATACTATATGCATAGCACAGAGCATATTCTTCTGGATGGCCCTTTTTCAATATCTAGCCTTTCAGGGAACAAGCACATCCCCACTGTTCTTTATTCATATTCCTGGCATGTCATAGGAGCCCTGGCCAAGGTTTAAAACACCATCGTGGAAAGCATCATGAAACCAGAATTATCCACATACAACACACACACCAAAAGAGACAATCAGTCTCTTCTCTCAGTCTGTCTATTCTAGTTGCAAAGGACTGTGATTTAAAATTCAGAGTCTGGAATGACACACAGTGGTTTAGATAGAGACATAGCACTACTGCTTCAGCATTTTATAGACCAAGGAGAAATGAGCAATTTGGCTCAGCTGTAGTGAGAGCTTGGTGCAATTTTTTAATGTCCAATAGAGAGTGAAAGCTAAGGAAACCGGTAAGGTTCAGAAATTTGAACATTCCTACAGTTGCCTTTTATGGCAGAAATAACCCCTGGAGGAGCACGACTCTGTCCTCTTCCAGCCTGCACGTGCCTGCTCCATAAGATTCATGGCAAATTAATTGCTGAAAAAGGGGGAGAAAAATAACAAAAAGAGGTGTTGAGTGGGGCACTCAGTTGTATTTCCTTCTCCCTTCCTATTTTAATAAAGTTCAGGAGGAAACTCCTGCAAAATTGAGAAATTCAGCCCTATATTAATTCACATTTTTATTGCTTGTGTGAAGTTATGAAGGTTATGCAGGTGGTACTTTATAAACCAAGCAAACCTCATTTATTAATGGCTGGTCTCAGGGGGAAATTGTCTGCTCTTCTGTATTTCAAGCTCTGTATCTGCTACCAGGAGAAAAAAAATGAAAATGGAGCAAGAGAATTAAACTTTAAACTTCTGTTTACTTTAATGTGTGTCACACAGCTTAAGGCCTAGTGAAAATGTGTCCCTATGCAACCATTTCAGATGAAGATTTTCCATTCTGAATCTTTTATGTGCTATGCATCCTGGCTCACATGTTATATGCTTGAGCCAAATTGTATTGCATGTGCCAGTATCTTTTTCATTTTCAGAGCTCTGGCCCCTAATGTAGGTTGACATTCTAGTCTTGAACTAATATGAACATCATTAACGGTATAAGACAGAATTCATCTGTTTGCATGCATTTTCTTTCTGCATTAGAGAGTCATTTTGACCCATTGGTAGGTGCTATTAAGCCTAAATTATTTGTAAAAACCTTTGGCCAAAACTATGTGCTATAGGGCGAACAAGAAGCAGCATGACCTGTAGGCTGCCGTATGCATCATATTTCCCTACCCTCAACTTCTCATCTCTTCCATTTTTAGAAACACAGGAATAAAAGAGAGTGGGCACTGATTCCTAGGAGGCTAGATTTGTCATAAAACATGTGATCTTTTAATCTTTGCTAAGATTCCTCAACTTGGGAAAGGATATTGTGTAGATATTGCTAGTGAGTACATGAAGTCTTTAATCGCATAAAATACATTAGTCCTGGAAAAAGCTACATACTGGCAGTACTACGTATAGGAGAGAACAATACAAAACAAAGTAAAAGAGAAGACTGAGCACTGCTGGAAGCTAAACATGGTGGAAAGAACCATGCACAACCCACACAAGACTTCCCAGGTTTGACTGGGTTATGACTGGAGATTCTGCAGCATTTTCAACCTGCCAGAATTCGAGGATAGTTTAACCATATCTCAGTATTGTGAAGCCTGGGATATACATATATATCTTCTGGAGTGTTTTCCTTTCTATCTATCTTTTCTCTGAATCTATATCTATATGTTGCTCTCTTGAAGTAGGACTTGGCGTCTCCATTTTACAGGGGATACAAAGTGCAGAAATATCACAGATGAAGTCTGTGGCATATCTAGAATCAAAATCTCCTCGGAAAAGAAAGGAAGAACTCAAGGCTTTTCCTTCTTTGGAAGCCAAGGGGAAAAAAATGCATGTTTATTTTAGAATTGGTTTTGCAGGAGTTTGGAAATACTGAATACTTGTGCAATTACACAAGGCTAAGGAGAACTGACCAGCACTGCAGCCATTGGCTATGTCTTTCCCTTTGTTTTTATTGTATACTTGCTTCATGACTTTTCGAACTAACAGCTAAAGCAGAGATTTAGTTTGATCATAGATTTTAACTTATTTTTCTTCCTCATTGCTTTTTCTCTTAAGGTGTAAAACCTTAAATGGGGATTTTCTCTTTAAGAATAGGAGATTGAAATGTGTGTTGGCATGCTCTAATGAGATGTAATTATGTAAAACACCTGACCGTTCTCTGGGAAAATAAGAGGCATGGCAACAGATGCTATATGTGATGTACATGTGGAGCAGTGACAGAAGGTGAATGATCTTCCATACAGCTGATCACCAGTGATGCATAAAATGCCAGCTTGAATCCTATTTTGCATACACAACAAGCATACACAGGCATATATAGACAATTGCTATTAATAACTCAGAGGAGAAATTTGCTTTAGGGAATAGAATATCTTAAGGTTAAAGAGTTATGCATTAGGGAATGCTACTCATAAACTTAATTTTGCATAAATTTCTTGTGTGACATCATTTAATTAATCTTCATTTGTGTCTGTTATTTTCTCCATAAAGCAGGAATATGTTACAACCTGTATATTAACATCATTTAATCTGTGGCTGGTCAGGAAATAAATTCTCTTGGTAAAGGCAGGAGTCATTGGCATACGTTTCCAGTTTTGTACTGATACTACTACATCAGGAGTGAGACAGTACAATGATCAAATTAGTCATTGCAATAATAACTATATGATACACAGAATGACAAAATTAAAGCTTTTTAAAGCTCATAGGAGCACCAATTTCAACCTAATACATTTGGCAAAACCTCACTATCCTCTTAGGAAAAGTGATGGAGACAGAAATACAGACAGCTACAGATTCTCTGTTCAATTTATTCTCTCAAGAATAGCTGTAAGTGGGCACCCGGCACATTTAGTACAATGTGGTGCATATTTCAGTTCTACAGAAAGAGGCCTGATCTATTCAAGCATAGTCAAGTGGACTAAAAAGAACTATGCATAGTGCTGCACCCTATACAATGGAAACTTAATGCCTAAAGCTTGCTAACTTTAGAGATATTAGTTGGAATTCTTCTAATGCAGTTTACCACCATAATTTGGCAGTCCTACTCTGGGTTTACCTCAAAGACAGCACCAGGTAAAGAGCAGAATGAGAGGCATACAGGAAAATGTTTTTAATCAAAAGGGGACTACAGAACATAAAGAAATCTTAAGGTGAGGGTTTCAAGGAGCTTTGGGATTTTGTGACTGCCTTTCAAAGTTGACTACAAGCTGAAGTTGGTAGTAAGTTGGAAATTCTTGAAAGAAAGGTACTAAGTAGTACTGAGTTTTCATGAAAATATATTTTGTTTTTTCTCTAGCTGTCTCTGTTAAAGTAAACATTCCAGGTAATACAGTGAGAACTTCCATTTTTGTAATCTCATATTAAGGTCTGATTTTGTGCCTAAAGGGAGGATAGATTTCTCTTTCTCAGAAAAAACTCTACCGCATGCAGACTGGTGCCTGTAGTTTTGGTGGCTTTTGTATCTGGTGATCCAGTGAAATATTATCCCTATAGTTATCTTACACCTATGTGGTGGGACTTTGGCTGGAGTAGCTCTCCTTGCAAAACCCCTGCCCATATCACGTCTGATTTTCTTATTCGGGTTACTAAATCACTGGGAGCTGTGAGTACTCAGCTCCTCACAAAATCAAATCAGTTGTTTTCTCCATGGTGTCGTGGCTAATAGTCATATTTAGACTCTGGCAGGATATATAGTCATAAAAATAGGGCTATTTTTGGCAGCTGGGATGTTTTTAGACTCATGGGAATGAAGTGTTTCGTTAATAGTTTTCCTCAACCAGCTACAGAAACTGTCGGTGATAGGCAGGTCAGCCAATCCTCATGAAAACGGACTCTTTCAATGAGATACACTTGCCAGAATTGCAGATTTCACAAGACTGAATTTCATTTGAAAGTAAGTTTTCCCTGTCCTTGCAAAGTGTGTTTGTTATTTGAACATTTTCTTTCTAACTGATAGGCTTGGACTTCAAATAAAAGCATCATAGATAACAGATAACTTGTCTACCGACCACCCACACAAAGTAAGGGAAGTCAAAAGGCATGGCTCAAATTCACAGCAGAAGATACTGCAGGTTGCCATTTCTGCTGCCTGTGCATTTTAATACTTTCTTTGAATCAGACTTCAGAGCTTTTGGAAGCTATCTTACTCACGGACACAAACAGAATACAGTCATGCAGTGCTGAAATTTTGCAGTACCCCTGGCCAAATAAGTTAAAAAGAAAAAATGCTATGCAGTGCTGTAGCCTCTAAATCTGTTGAGGAGCAGGAGACTGGAGAAACTGCTCATAATACACGAAAAAAGAAAAAAGACATATCAGGGTATCTTCAATTTCCTTTCTCCATATATACACATATATAACAAAAATATTATTTTAAAAAGTGAAAGGATATCTGTTTCTATTTCTAGAGGGAAACACACCCATTTTTGTTTAGTACACTTGAGAACTTTACAACTATTTATTATAATCCATGAAGATAAAGCAGCAAGATTTCAACCTCTCGGCTGCTGAAAAGCAACATATACCTACAGGCTTGTGACATTTTACTATGCGCAAAACTGAGGCTTCCTAAATTGTAGGCTCTGTTTTGCAACTTTCTCTAAGAAAGCAGAAGAGCTTTTTATTTTGTGGAAGGATATAGATGGTTTGAAATAAAAAGGGTCTGTTCTCATATTTGGAAACTAATTTTTATCCTCACGTATAAAAAGAGCCAAATAATAAATTGTAAATAAATCAATTTATTGCTTCATATGTTCATAAAACCACCCAATGAGAACCCTGGTGTATCTTTCTAAATTTTGCAAGTAGCGATGTACTTTCTCTCAAATTGCCCCATATATTCAACATCAAGTAACTAGCTTTTGCACATATGTGAGGGATTTTTATTTTTTGGATTGGTAAAAGATATTTGAAATAATCTGAAATATAATATGAAGGCTTAAAGACTTCATAATAAAGTAGGTTAATGTACTTTGCAGAGTAAATAGTATTTAGAGTTGGGATATAATACTGGAATGCAGCAGTGCCTGCTGATCCATTTACTGCACAAGAGAAATAGCTCTACTTATTGAAGGAAATTCATATATTCTAAGGGATGCTGGAAATGGGAATCAAGTACCAAATTAGTAAAGAGTCAGAGATGGCAGGTCCCAATAAAGGTCAAGACGATTCTAATCACTAAAATACTTGAGCTGCTGCACTTGAATCTGCATTACCATTTACCATGCTGGGCTTGGTGATGCCTTTTGCCAGCCATGGAAAAAATGAAAACATGGTTGATATGGCTGCTACACCCAGTTAGAGCAGTATCCTGATTAGTAGCTAGTTTTGCCTCTTTTTAAGGGACAGTACAAATTTACAAAGGCTCAGAGAACGTTTGAGCCATCAAACTTGCAGAGGAAAGAGCAGCTCCAGCAAAAAGCTTCGACTATTCCCATGTAGAGGTGAAAATTGAGCTGCCTGCAAATGCTGTCCAGAGAAAAGAACACATGTTTACCAGTCCAGGCAGGCTGCTGACTACAGGTAGAAGACAGAAAACAAGAGAGTCTCACCAGAAGAATAGCCCTGTGGGCCAGCTGAATATGGACTTAATGCCAACCATCTCTAGAGGTCCCTTCTAACCTTAACCATGCCGTATTCTGTGATCTCACACCATGCATGACTCCCAACTCTGAACAGCCCCAATATGAATCGGGAAGAAATCTCATTTCTTACTGTCAATGGCCCAAGTATACTTTCTCTCTTTTTTTAAAAAAAAAAAAATCAAAAAAACACCTGGCCTATCTGAGCATAATAGCATTCTTGAGCATGCGTAGAATTACATTTCAGGAAGCTGAAAGACAGATTCAGTGAATCTGCAAACACTACTCTTACTTAAGACTTTGTGGACATGTAGTGTCCTTGAAGGAGAAAGGAGAGCCCTGACCAGCTCTGTGGGCTCCTGGCCAGACCAATGGTGCAGAGCTCTTGCATGCACAGGTGCCATGTGAAAGTTTGGCCTTCCTGTGGCAGCTTTCCTTGCTAGACCTACTGTGCAAAAGCAAGTTTTGAGGAAAGTAGAACTTTGCTGGCAATAAAGCCAGTATTTAATTGGAAACACAATAAGAACCACATGGTAGTTCATGGAACAACAGCCAATCGTTAATTAGTCTTAGTGCTGGAATGGAGTTTTATCCTTAATATAATAACAGCATACGGCTGCTCAGATGGAATAGTTATTTTGGAAAAGGATAAACCATTCACAGTGGCTTCAGTTGGTATCAATCATGACAGCCTTTTAGGGTTTGGTTTAATTTAAGTTATTTTCAGGTTTAATAGCAGACACCTTACATTCGCAAGGTTCCTTCTGCTGCTGGTAGCAAATGCATGAAAGTCAGCTTTTTAAGGCTGAAAATGTCAAGGAGAAATACCATGCTACTTATTCAGAGCTGAGTACACTTATGATTACTCTTTCTTGTCCAAAAAAGCAATTTCTTTTGCAGTTACTCAAAAGATTCTACTAACATCGCCAAAATCAGGGAAACTTAACTTCAGCCTAAATGGCTAGCTACAACCATAAAAAAATATTTGGGATCATATGTGTAATATAGTTTGGGATAAGTATGTGGCCTTAAACCATTTTTAGGGCTATTTGCCTAGGCAATTTTAATTTAATTATGAAAATTGAACATACTATGGTCTTCCTTGAGGCAACAGTGTGTTTGCCAAAATTCTAGTCACACTGCTCTTAAAGCAAGTTCAGGAGAGGAAGTTATGCAGAACGAATGGGCTGTCCTGAATGATGCTATCTTTACTTTCCTGAACATTTTTAAATGTTTACTTTGTAATTACCATGCAGACACAGTACATTCATAATTTGAGTATCTCCATTATAAAGAATGTGTCCTTTGCTGCTTTTCTCCAAAATCTTTCCAATTTAACTTTGTCTACAATCTAACACTCAGAATAATATGTATGGGAAAGAAACCAGTAGTCATGCAGAGGATCCACATGTCTCATTGACATGCAGAACTTTGCCCTTTCAAAACAAATTTGGCTTTTTCTTATTTCACCTCTACAAGCACCTTGTAGTAAACCTGTGCCTAATTTTTCCTCAGTCTTCCTGGCAATTGTTTTTCTGACCTATGTCTCCCATTTAACATTGTTCTTCAAAATTAGCATGGAATTAGCATAGCTTTCAACTCTAGAAGGAATCATAATGGTAATTTGGCTTGACCTGCTTGCAGAAGCTATAGACTAGGCTGGTAACTGATGTACTGAGTCAAGAACTTTGGAGCTAAAACATTTTGTGCAAAATGTTCTCTCGTTTGAGATTGCAGATTATATAGAATTATTTGCATCATAAAGAAAGTTATACAAATGGCTAGCTATTATCAACATTAAAAATACATCCCTTAAAACTTGCTTGATTTTGTGTTACATTAGCCTCCCATCTGTTGCATACTATGAAGTTTCTGCATATTGAAGATTCTCTCACTTTAGGAAATTTGTTCCACACACCTACAGAATGTAATAGTCATTTTTATCCTTCTCTTGAATAAACATCAGACATGGACATTGTCTTTAAATAACAGTTTCACAAATGATATACAGAGTACGGCAGTAGAATCTGCACTTGTAGCTTCCTGTACCTGTATTCTGTTTACAAATACAAGATTCATGCTGACATTCCTAGAAATTGCTTTTGCCAGCAGGTTTCAATTGATTACCCTTCAGTCAGTTGCCTTAGTATCTTTTTCTTAGTCACTACCTCTTAAAAATAGTCCTTCATATGGTCTGGCTTATAGTCTACAAGGACTTTTCATAGATGTGTATCAGCATGGATATTGGTAATTTTCATTATTTAAGACTGTTATCTGCAAATTTACTGAAGATTGATTTTATATTTTTTCCTCATTTCACTAACATACGAAATGTAATTTCATATATACTAGCAACTAGATTCCTTTATATTCTTATTAATAACCTTTTTGTCTTAATTACAACTGCATATTTTATTCATTCCTGCTATTTCTTTTCTAGATTAATATGTTTAATTCTTCCAAATCACATACAGTCTCCTGACAAGCAGCCATTAATCATCTTTCTATAACTTCATTTTTCACAAACCTTTGATAGTGCTTCCTCAGACAGTTTTTATCCCACATAATAATACCTGATATAGATGATTTGGCTTACTGTGAATAAGAAAACATAGTACCAAAACCTGTTCTAAAGTATATTTTCACTGGCAGACTTATTAAGAATTTGAAACTATGTTCAAAAAAAACCCTCTCTGGTCCAGGAAGTATGGATAGAGGAGTTACAAATGTTCTT
This sequence comes from Eudromia elegans, assembly GCA_003342815.1. Classification (NCBI taxonomy): domain Eukaryota; kingdom Metazoa; phylum Chordata; class Aves; order Tinamiformes; family Tinamidae; genus Eudromia; species Eudromia elegans. The sequence goes on along the minus strand of PTEX01000012.1, from coordinate 7,754,542 downwards.
TTTCCCTTATTTAGAAAATACTGCTTTTCATTGCTTTTTTCTTTTCTTTTTTTTTAGAAGTTGATCTGCAGTGAAGATTGCAATATTCCTAATGATAATAAACACACTCTCTTCCTTAATGTAGCACCTATCATATAAATGCAGAGTGCGTCAATATATCCTCCTATATAGCCTATATCTACATATCATATTCCTTACCTGAATAGGTCAAAATTAGGAGAGTTAAAATTGACACTGGACTGGCAGAGGTAAAACAGAAACATATGACAAATGGAAATGAAGAAAATAAAATGTTCTTGACATCTAATCTCATAACTGATTTCATATAGCCTCTAGTATTTTGTCCGTCAATCCCTTCATTAACCCTTGGCTGCATTGAAAGATGTCTATCCTTCTTTTCCTTCTTCCTAGGATCATTCTTTCCTTAGCTTGCTTCTACCCAGTGTTATTATTGCTGCAACAACCCTATGACCCTCTATGCCAAAGCAATGACTCATCAGGGATTTGTAATCCCAAAATCTCTTTGAAGCTTATCTATTTCAACAAAATGAAATCATACTGTTTTCTCCATTATGAGTCTGAATAGCAGAGAATAGGGAAGACTCATTTATTACAAAAATGTTATTTAACTGAGTAATGTTCCTCTCCCTAAATCTGTTGCTCAGCTCCAGCTTAGGATACAGCACTTTATTTATGTATTTATGGATACATTCAAAAGATAGTATCTTTTACATCTTGTTTATATGAAATAGGAAGTGTTTCTAAAATGTATGCAGAGTAGCTATCATCACTTCCACACAGAATTAGGTACTCTTTCCTACTTAAGGTTATATACTCAAGCAACTGCTTGTTCCATACATTTTAGATTTTGCAAAGGAAACACATGTTCACTGTTACTGACATCAGAATGAGTTTTAAAATGATCTTTAAAACCTTGGGGGTTGTTTCTGTAATCATAACCACATTAATAGTCTTTGAAATCAAATGCTCTTTTTAAAAAGAGAATGGTACAATATTATTTCAATAGTATGAAATACAATACTTGTTAATAAGGTTTTATGTATTGAAAAGTCTCTCACACATGCACTTACTGTAAATATGGCTCAGAATACTTTCCTGTTTTATTCTTAAAAATGTTTTAAAATATCATGACATTTTAATTTTCTTATATTTTAAAAGTGTTGCTTTTCCCAAGTTCTGATCTGTATATTGTAGCCCCAAATCACCACTAAAGCAATTATTTATTGTATAGGCACATATCTAGATACTCATGGCAAGACTAGGAATAAAAACAAGTCGTTGGTCAATTTTAACTTTTAAAAAACAGCATGAATACAGGTAAAATGCACAAAATGCACGCAGGTAGCCTCATTTCAGACATGAACTGAACAGATTCATATTTTTCCCCAATTTCAATTTGTGTTTAGTAGTCTGAGTGAAAAGGCAGTTAAGCCCAAATTCATATCCCCAAGTGTTTGATGATAAATGGAGCAAAAAGACTGCTGTAGTGTCTCCCCTAAAGGAAACTCCAGCAAGAGAGGCAATCTTCAGAGCTCTTAATTACCAAATGAAACAAAATGAATGGTAGCCTCTCAGGTAGCCTAAGAAAGGACACAAGAGTGAATTTGATTCTGTCCATTTAATCATTTCCTTGTCTTATTTGAAGGTCAGCTGTCTTTGGATGTTGGGGAGATTGCTAAACTTTTTTTTTCCCCACTTCTCCACCTGTTAATGAGGAGAGTAAAAACCGTGCTTTGGTATAAAAAGGAGAAGCAAAGGAAGGAGGTGCTTCTAGGTGAACAAACACCTGGGCTTAAGTGGATCTCCTCAACAGCCAAAAGTTTGTCCTGAAAACAGACAATTATGATACGAATCCTCATATTACGAAGTTTTTTGAGAAGAGGATACTTTCTGTCTTAAACACATCAAGTCTGAAAAAGTAATATCCTACTCCATTTCAGGATATGCATTTGCCAATAGAATGCCAGGAACAATAAAAAAAGAAAATTGTATTTTTAGTATGTCTTTCTTAACTATCTACACCAGGAAACCACAAGAAAAAAAAAAAAAAAACTTACTGTACAGGAGATCAAATAAAATAGCAGCTTTGCTTTTTTCCTGTGAAAAAGAAAGGCTTCCCATTCTGATTCATATATTTATAATGAAGGTCAAAAGTCTTCCACTGGAGCTGGCTTTAGAATTGAACAAATGCAAATCTCTTGCAAAGCTTTCATGCCATATTACTTTCGCATTCTGAATCAAATTCTAATTTTATTTATTTCAGGTTTTATATTTCAGTCACCAGTGTTAATTTTTATTCTTTAGTTCTTTTCTTTTTTTAGTCTTTAATTTTTTCATACTTATATCCAACCACTTTATTTTAAATTATGTTTCCAGTTTTAACTGCATATCATTTTGCTTGGACCAACTTTCTTTTACATTACAGATTCCTTTGAAGAGCCTTTAGTTCTGAAGTAAATCTGCCTCATTTTATTTCCTCCTTCCCTTGTAAATTCTGCTCAATTTATTCTAACCAGTCTGGTTCTGATTTATGTTTCATTTATTTACATTTCATTATTTTCACCTTTTAAACTTTTTCACCCTGTAATTCCTCATTTTCCAATTCTTTTCAACTGCTTGCAAGTGCTTTACCCACATCTATTAAAAGTCTTTATTATTATTATTATTATTATTATTTATTTTTATTGTAATAGGCTTTTTCCCCATAAGGGAAGAATACTTCATTTTTTTCTCTTTTTTCTTTTTTTTTGAATATACTTTCTTTTGTGACTTCATGACTAGTGTTTTTTAAAGTGATTGAAAACTCTCTAAAGAAAATTCTGAATTGCTAGCATTTATTATTAGCCTGCATTAAAAAAAAAAAAAAAAAGGTGGATGGGAGTATACCAGTCTCAGTCTGACATGCTTTTCCTCACCATTTTGACTACTAAAAAAAGAAAAAAAAGAGAGAGAAAAAGGATATAAGGATCTGTTTAGCTATGTAATAAGATTGGCCCCAACATGGAAAGAGAAAAAAGGCCTTGTTATGAAGGGAGATCTGATAAAAAAAAGATAGAATATTGAAAATATCATTAAAGGCAACATTTTGGCTCTGACACATTTTTCCAAGCTGTTAAAAAAAGAGAGACAGAGAGAGAACAAGGACTAACCCTGTTCTCTGTTATATTTCACACTTTCTGGTAAAATTCTCTTAATTATGACCAAAGTCTTATCTCATATTTCGGTTTTCTAAATCTATTTTCTGTTTCCGGGCTTCATTTTACTAACCACTTTTGAAGTCTAATAAACTTTTGATCTATACATAATTTCAACCCTATTTTTCTTTCTTTTGCAATCCCAACTGTACATTATCTGAAAAGGGAATGCATTTTAAGCCTGTACTTGGCAAAGTAATGGTAAATACACACATTGTGTAGCATAGGACAGGGAACAACATCCACTGGAAGAGTTCCTATTTATTTTAGAGGGCACCAAATGAAGCCCTACTTTTGCAGATAAATACACGACATCTGGACTTTGCAATGACTTCTACAGGCAATTCCTATTATCTTCTATAGTCTGTTCGGTAGGGTCCAAGCTTGTGCCAGGAATATACTATAAGCAATTCCAAGCAGCTCAAGAAGCTTACAAGTCTTACAAAAAGCAGTTAAATATAAGGTGTGTTAATACTTAAGGTTTAAGATATACTTTATAAGGTAGAGATTCAAGGCTTACAATAGGAAAATTTTTGCCCAATTTTGTGTTTTACAACACCAGAAGCCTTCCTTTCAACATTACCTACCTAATTCTTCTTACTTGCTCCACAACTTACAATTGAAAGGACTTACACATACAACTTCATATAGATTTCCTATCCACATTCACACAGACCTGAAGCTTATTCATGTTATTCAGATCCATCTCAGGCTGCCCATACTCACTTCAAAGTGTTGAAACAACCTTAGCAAGAGCATATGAAGCCCAAACTAGAATCCCTAGGACAGTGAACAGTTAACCTAAATGAACAAGCCACCCAAAGAACAAGCATGCCTCTTTTACACTTTGTATACTCTTAGCACTGGTCCCTCCAAGAGCCTCTCCTCCTGAGGGCTACATTGATTACGAAAAGTAGTGATTAGGTACAAAATTGAATACCTAAGATCATAAGTAAAACAGATATGAAATGCAGGCCTTGCTTAAACTTAACAACCAGATACCTTTTCAGCATTTTTGGGCTAATGATGACTCACTGATAAGAGTGGTATCAGAGAAGAAAGACAATTGCCCAAATAATTTATGTAGTTTCTAATATAAAAATATCCAACAGGCTCAATGCTGTGGGTTCGATGAGCTATTTTTTTCTAATGTGTAAGGATGGCGGTCATTCTAGGTATTCTGAGTTCTACATCATCCTTATTTTCATCTTTATCTTGGTATCATGTCCAAGATAAATGCATGCTTGAGGAGACATATCTTTACCCTTCTATCACCTTCTAGGTTTTAAGTTTTGGATTTCTTTTTTTTTTTTTTTTTTTTTTTTTTTTTGTTATGAGAGAATACTGGTATTAAATGATTATATTTCAGTCAGCTGTAGATTCTATATAACTGCAGGTATCCTTTTTTTCTTCTGCTAAAAAGGGTTTTTTGAGCCACTGCTGGCTACTGCCTGCCAATTCTGAGGAGTTTAATTATGCCTTGTTAGAGCTACTGGTGTTAAATAAAAATAAAATATGTTAAATATTTTGTGTAAATCATTTAAATGCATAATACTTAGCCAAATCTATGGCATCTGTTTTTAACTTTCTTCTGTAAAAGCTTTATTACAGAGCCTGTAACTAATATTAACAATATTAATAATAGTAACAATCTTGGTAATGAAATACTTTATCCAAACTGACTCCAGGCTTCTCACTGTATTTACCACATATGATTCTGCTGTATTGTTTCAGAGGTCTTGGACAGTTTGCTCCCCCAAAAGGACTAATCAAAACACAAACACAAAAAGTGTAATCAAAATACAACCTTTCCCTGTCAAATCAAAATCAATTATTATTATAGTCCAGTTAGATGAGAAGCATTTATAGTTAGTGATACAATTGCAGCAAATATATGTAAACTTCACAGCATTTAGTAGATGGTTACAATGAGTTCTCCCAAATTCTTTACTTGGAAGAGTATGATGCTGATGGCAGGAATATTTTCTTCCTTGGCCTTGATTCTGCTTGGGTTTATTTTAACATGATTGTTAACACAGTATTTCTTTCTTCATTGATTCTCAGATAAAATTTGACTTATTTACCCACTAGGTATTAGTTTAAAAGTTACATAATAGCATGTCTCTATCCCAATTACCCTAAAGAGCTGCTTGTTATAGGTCAACAACCTTGTTTTTTTGGACCTTTATAGGTACCATATATATATGGTACATATGGTACAAAGCTAATCCCAGACAAATCAGAAAGACCCTTGTCAGTTAGAAAGTCAGCTCAGGCCAAGGCAAGGGGACGTAAGTCCTGGGAACTTGTACCATCACATCAATACAGTCTGTGCTTTTACTGTGTGTGAGGGCAAAATCAAATGATCAAAAATCAAAAATTTTGAGCTATGCCCTTTTTGAAAAGAATCCATAACTGCAAAATTATCAAAAAGCCTGTTATGAAGAAAGAAAGTAACATAAATAGCTGCATTTTATAGTACTCACATGTTACAAAATTAAGCTAATCCCTCTGGGAAACAAACCCTTCAAAAACCTAAGTGGGGGAGAATGTGGTACTTAAGCACTAATCCAATTTAGGGGCTTTTGTCAGACATATATGTAATTCCTTTAACTCTTGCTGTGCAACAGCTGTCTAGGTGTAAGAGCCCAAGGAGGAGAGATTTTTTAAGTAAATGGCTAAGGAAATTATTTTCTTGAAACAAGCCATTGAATTTCTACAAGTACTAGTCAAAATGTCTTCAAGAGTGGTAAAAAACATTTCTTCCAGAGCAAAACCTCTCTGATTGTACAATGAGATGGCAACTATGACCATTCTGTAGTTAGTAACCTACTGTATTTCCTATGAATGAATGATGAATAAATTATGGAAAAAACATTTTATTCTCAGCCATGATTTTTAAAGGATGATATTAAAGTCTATATTAGCAGATTTCCTTTAGAGATTGTGGGTGATAAAGAGAGATAGTGCAGTTCTATGGAGGAAGGGCTAATGGTACTCTAGGTAGGCAGAGGAGGCACTGCTGCACTGTTCTTTTTGTGCACAGAGAAGGGCCAAAGAACAGAAGATGAAATGTGCGATCAGGCAGACTTATAAACAATTTAACATTATAATACATTTAATTAATTCAATCTGCAGTGGATAGGGAAGAACATGCTGAGCAAGCCTACACATAGATTACAGAAAAGGATTTCGGATATCCTTAGAAGTCATCAATCAACTTGAAGGTGACTCCTTCATATCAAATTCTACAACTGAAGACTTGATTTATGTCCATAAAACAAATAGGCCAGAATCTATGGAAGATAGATCAATCAAAGTCTATTAAAACAAAGTACTACTTATCTCTAGTTCACAAAGTCATGAGCTGAAATTCATAGGACTCTAGAACATCATAGGAATCTAGAACAAGTGTTGGAGGAATGAAAAAGTCAGTTTAAACTTGCAAAATACTCTCAATAAGCAAGGAGTTCTGCCACCTTTCTGCGACATATTTTTAAAGTTAAGATGGAGTAAAGTCTTATCCCCAAATTCTGAATGATACAAAGGACTGAAAATTGCTGCAAACTTGACAAGTTAAAGAAATATGTATATTCCCCATGGATTATGCAGTAAATTAAAAATGTAAATTGAGTAATAAAGGTCTACTGGCTGTTTAGCAATGTGAGTTTTGCCTGAGACTACATAAATTTTTAAGATACTTAAAAAAGAGTTTCTAAAAGACAATGTGCCTGAACTTCCTGGTAGTTTACAATAACTTAGGAATTCTATCAGATTTGTGCTTGAACCAATTCATGAGGTCAGAAAGTTCAGACTGGTAACCATGTCATTATTCTACAAATAAAATATTTTTTGATTCCACAAAAGCATCTTTCTTTGAAACCGGACATTCAGGCAACCTCATATAAAAAGCTCCTCCTTCTTGGGTTGATGGAAAATAATGTAGGGTTTTATCTTAGTAACTGGAGAACAAATTTCCAGAGAGTAGATAGTAAATTGATAGTTTAAATGAGCATGGTGAACAAAAGTTGACAGAAGAAAACACCATGACATATTCATTCAGGGAAGAAAATGAAACTAGTGTGAAAATTACAACCCTCCTAACCCCCCTCTAAGGGTATTTTATATAAATTTAAAAATTCATCTCTTTTATTTAGAATTTCAGCTATTTATATTCAGAAATTTCTCATATGTAATGCACTGAGAACTGATGCACTATTAAACTGTAGAAAGACAAAAACAAACCTTTGGTTGATGCAAAGAAAATATTATAGCAAGTTTCTTAGGATATAATTACCAGCTGTAAAGAAAAAATTGCTGGTATATTCTGGGAAGCTCAGTATATTGCAATTCTAAATCACCAGTTTGCTCCAGTCAATTGCTCTTAAAATTAATGCAGAGAGTAAAATATGATATTGCAATGTCAGCTACAGTCACAGGCTTTTCATGTATCTGATAGTGCAGAGTCTCAGGATTTACAGGATTTGCCTTGTCCTGACTTGGTTTTGGCTCACTTTAACAACTGTCCGTCCGCCAGGTGACTATCGCATATCCCATTTTAACGCACAAATCCCACAAATATATTACGGCATAGATGACAAAGTTGAATATCCCCTGCCTACCAGATAGTATCTCTTGTGTCAAACAAGGCTGAGGAAAGCTGTTATCACATGTTGTCAACCTATACCAAGAAAAAGGAATCAGATTGTGTTAAAGAAATACTAAAAAACAAACACAAAGAACCAACCCTAACAGACTTAAGATTGAGAATAAAACCCCACCTTCAACATATTACTACTAACTAATTTCTAAAGGAGGATGGTGACACTGGCTCCATTCTACTTGAGGAATGATAGTGAGGGCGACAGAGCAGGTTGCTCAGAGAGGTGGTGGAGTCTCCTTCTCTGGAGATCTTCAAAACCTGCCAGGATGCCACCCTGTGACACATGCTCTAGGAGACCCTGCATGTGCAGGGAGGTTGGACTAGATGACCTCTAGAAGTCCCTTCCAACCTTAAGCATTCTATTCTATGATTTCTGGCTTGGGTCACACAGAGGATGGGTGAGAATAGTCCAGAGAAAAGGGAGAGACAGGAAGAAGATTCCTTCTTTTTTTATGATATTTTGAAATGTATTATAAAATAATTTTTTTCTGTATTATTTATGACTATTGTTTGAACTATGCTAAAGCATTAAGAGTAAAAGGAAATCTTTGTCAATATTTACAATTTGTTCCCTTTTTTCTACTACAAAGTTTTAAGTGAAACTTATATGTTATTGATAAATTGGATACACCAGTATTGTGTCTTTCCAGCCAAATATAGACACCATATCAAGATAGAATTCTTACTTTCCAAGATTGAAGGATGTCACGCAGGTTACTTGAACTTTTACTCTCCTTTTTTAAAATTATCTTAAAAATAAAGTGTGGGAAGATACTATTGTGATGAGACAAGCTATAAGGAGATTTAATTCCAATATGAGTGGGTTAGAGTTGCTACTTTTAACAAATGCTTTTAAATTCCCAGCTGGTTTTGTTTAAAAAGATATTGCAATCTAGAAAGAAATAGATTAATGTTTTGTATAAACTAAATAAGTTTTTGTAAAGGAAACACTTAAAGCAGTGACAGACCTAGCTTGCCTGGACTTTGTTAATGTTTCCTCTCTTCAAATCTTATGTCTGATCAAGAATTTCCTATCAACTAGAAAATAAATGTATAGAGAGGCTCAAAAGAACCATTTGCAACTTGCTATTTAGATTTTTTTTCTCTTTTGATCTCTTTTGCTTGCTTTGCTGCTTGAGCTGTGGAAAAGGATGAACCATTTCCTCCTGCTAAACTTATTCTGTCCTTTTCAGTGATTCATTTAAGACCAAACTCTTTCTCTTCCACGAAATTTCACAGAAACTTGGCATTGCTTGTGAGTCATGAAAAAACGTAACTATCACTTCCACACCAAGCTAATTCCATTTCTACCCATGGAAAACTTTGATAGATTTCATTTGGAAACAGAAAAGTAAAGTTTTCTTTTCTTTCCCTCCTTCTTACAGTAAAGAAACTTGTGGATATTGAAATTGATCATCCAAAGGATTGTTTATATCTTATATGACTATATGATATTCTATTTCTATTTAGGCATATGCTTAAGAATAGCTGAAGTAATCTCTGAATTTTGTATTTTCCACTCCTTATTTCAATTCTGGAAGCTTCATAGATTAGCAGACTTGTAGACTAGATAAGGGATAAGCTACTTGATCAAGACAGTGATATCTCTCAGCATTCACAGAAGTTGAACTTTGTAGTGTCTTGTCTTTGACAATTTTCTTGCTGAAAAAATGAGATGCTTAAAAATTATAGGAATTGGACATTACAGTTTGACTGAGAACTGGACTCAATTAGCATTCATCTACTTAGTGGACTGGGGCTGCTATCCAGAACGAGCCCATGTTCCTTTCTGTTTTAGGAAAATTGCACTTCAGGTGCAAAGAGAAACATCAGACTGATGAACATCTACTATAGAATAATGTCAAATTAATCAGTGTTGGGTAACCCAGTACTGCATTGGCAGGGAAGTAGGAAATTATTTTGAACTAAGTTGATTCATCTGTTCAGTTACTTATCTCTTTCTCATTATCCATTTAACTATCATTATTATTTTATGAAAGAGATAATGGAGAAGAAAGGCTGAGAATGTATAAAATCCAGAATGGTGTACTCACAGGAGAACACATAACAAGTGCAGCCCAGCAGCAGCACTAACTGGACAATATTGCCTCTTAATTTAGTAGGATAAATGTCCACTTGAGGGCTGATTATGTATCGGCCTGTTTGCCCACTGTAGTGTATAACTCAAGTAGAAAAAGATGTTTCAGAAGCAGTTCAGACTGGTCAATAAATGCTAGTACCTAATACAGGAGTGTAGTTCACATCCAGAAATTAGTTATCCTTACACAGGATTATGTAATTCATAATAAAATATCAAAGCCTTTGAGACCTTTTAGTTACAACTATTTGGAAGATATTGTCAATTTAAACTATCCTGTTTTTATTTAATAACACAAATTTCATACAGCCTTGTTTTTTGTGGATGAAAAACAGCCAACATATCATGTCCTTGCTCAGGATTTACTCTTGATCAGATATTTCTTAATGCATTTATTTAATCGTCTTTGGAGATATTGTCATCAGTTGTGACAAATAGCAGAATTAGAACATTTAATTGCGGGAGCAATGAATTGCAGCGGTCTCCAGAATGGTGAGCTGAAAAAACTTTGTTGAACATTCTAAGCTACCTTGATAGCATCAACGCATGTGCTTCCCTTTAACTCAGTTAACAGACATTAAGCTCTACCTATGATACACAAGTCATGTAGCGCTAGCCAATCATTGTAAATGTCAAACTGCAGGCATTTATCCAATCCACAAGCTCTATGCAAGGAGGGCAAGACCCCAGATACTTCCTCATTGCTGTGGGGTGAAATTTAGATGACCTTTTTCCCAACATGTAGCCTCCCACATTTAATGAAAGCCAAATTGCTTTCTTGCTGTGCTTATGTCTCATTTTCGGTAAAGACAGTACAAATGTGACATTGCTTGTTATACTACCAAAATTTTAGGAAACTGGAACTCAGTATTATAGAAATACTGGGAAATACTGAAATTGTTTCTAATCCTGCATGTCAAATGTGACTAAATAAACCCAAGATTTTGTTTCTGATGCCTATTCCTAATATTTCAGGATGTGTTTTTAACCTATATTAGGGCAAATTATTTTTTTCACATAGTCGAAATTATGATCTTGAAAGGTTAATCTATTACATTTTGTTTAGTGAATTGACTCAAAAATCCATGTTTCAAGTTAATGAATACTGAATTTGGGCTCATAGTATTTTAATTTTGGAACTTTATTCCTTGTTCTCTATGAAATAGGATCTCTTGCCAGACTACATCTTCCATATTTCAATAAAACAGACTGATCTCAAAGACTGATCTTTTGGAGAGTTAATCCATCAAGGGATAAAAACTCAAAACCCAGGCACTATAATAAAACAGACTTGCAGGGAAATATAACTTAATATAGTTAAATAAATATTTTATGTTCATTTGACAGAAAGGTAGGCCAATGCAGGATGAAAAGGTCCAAGATGAAAACTTTCATCTTAGCTTTTCTGACACCAAATATATGTCCTCTTTTTTTTTTTTTTTTTTTTTTTTGATAAAACTAGAAGTTTGCTAGGTTAAAATTGTCCAACTTGTACAAATCACATTTCAGTTAGAAGACTGGGTCATCAGCTTTCCAACCACTTCCCAGCACTGAGGCAGGACGTCTCCTGCAGCTGGGAGGTCTCGCAGCATTGCACGGTGCTCAGCTGCTGTCAGCAGCTCATGTCCTGGAAGAAGCACAGCTCCTCTATTCAGCCCCGAAGTTTATCACGGGTGAGCAGGACACATCCAATACATAAGTTAGCTCACTCAAGACTTTTTTGATATCTCGCTGTAGTGTTTCACTGTGCGGAGGAGGCATACTAATGCCTAATAAATCCTTGTAATTAATCTGGCCCTTTTCTTCAGGACCAGCCTGAAAGCCTGTTATATTCCAAAATCCTTTTGATTAGTTTTCCATATGAGAGCTTATGGTAAAACTTACACTTACAAAATTCAAGCTATAAAAATATTTCTCTTTTTGGAACAGATTATAATCAAAGCACACTCTATTTCTGTTTTGTAGCTATGCAAAGGTATGCTTAAGCATGATGTAAAGGCAAGAATCCTAGTATTGCTTTTTGAATTATAAGATTTCTACTGATAGAAAATGAGATACAAATATTCAAAATCCTAAATCCTTCTTTTAATGTGCAATGCATTGGTCCTCAATCTAAGCCAGAAAATCAGTACTCAAAATCTTATTGAATTAAATGAGCTTGGGAGTCCAGTCATAACTCATGTTCCAGTAAGATTATTAATATGGGTTTTTTTTTGCTTTAGAAAATAAAGACATAGGTACATGTTCTGGCACTCTAAAGCAGATATTTTGACACCTGACTTCAATCTAAGTGAAAGATGGATTATAGATTACCCCTCTAATATTTGAAATGAATGTTTGACATATTGTATCCCATTTGGCTCAGTATTTATCAGATTCTGACTACTGAAATTGCTCAAGATACAAACACAGTACTTAGGAGAAGAGACTAGTGATAATGCTAGTCTCTTAGAATTCAGGATCTTAAAGAACTTTTTAATTGAAAATTTGGAAAATATATCAATATAGGCATCAAAAGAAGATAATTATAGATAGAGAATATTTAATAGAAACTATGGAAAGGACTTTCTTGATATATTCAACCTAAACCAAGAAAAAAGCAAATTTCATTCATTGTTGGCTCTTTCATGAACAGTATAGGTCTTGTGTGATATTTATACATTTCGAATAGATGACTGGAAACAATTCTATATTTGTAATATTCATATACATAAACAGATTCCTGACTATAAAAAAAAAAAACTTTTCAATAATACAGTAAACCACCCAAACTGTGATTTTTTTTTCTTTTGGATCAAGCTATATCTTTCAGAAAATAATGCATAGTTTTAATTTACTGGGAAATGTTTCCCATCATGAGTTCTAATTGTGGTAGGGCAAATCCTGTCAAGTTGTCATGTCTGGCATCTGGATGAAAGAAGGCATTCATAGAATCATTATGGTTGGAAAAGACCTTCAAGATCACCGAGTCCATCTATAAGCCCCTCAACACCATACCTGTTAGAACATGTCCCTTAGTGCATCATCCACACATTTCTTGAACACTGCCAGAGACGGTGACTCCACCACCCTGGTGGAGTTCCACCCCCTTGGGCAGCCTGTTCCAATCTTGACCACTCTTTCTGTGTAGAAAATTTTCCTAATGTCTAACCTAAGCCTCACCTGATGCAACTTGGGGCCGTTTGGTCCTCACCAGTGTCAAGTACAGAGGGATGATCACCTCCCTAGTCGTGCTGGCTACACATTATTATATTATATTATATTATATTATATTATATTATATTATATTATATTATATTATATTATATTATATTATATTATATTATATTATATTATATTANTATTATATTATATTATATTATATTATATTATATTATATTATATTATATTATATTATATTATATTATATTATATTATATTATATTATATTATATTATATATCATATATCATATATCATATATCATATCATATATTACATATATAATATATAATATAATATTATATATATAATATCAGGAATGTATATATATGTGTGTATATATATGTATATGTGTATTTATATAATATATATATAATAATATATATATTTTTATATATATGTGCATATGTATATATGTAGTTACTATCTCTGATTCTCTTGTCTTTCAGCTGGTAATATAAGATGACAAGGTACTGGGGTAGAGCCTACATATAACAGATTTTTTACAGAGAAAAAAGCAAGTCTCTTGCAAAATCAGAAGGATTAAGAACAAGCAGGACTTTGCTCCTTTTCAGAAGGTCAGCATGAGAACTTTGTCGTTAAGTGTTTTCCTCAAATCTAGATTCAAATTACATTTTGAAAGAAGAAGTTCTCTAGACAATTGCACAGCCACTTTGGAACTTTGTCTCTTTACAGAAAATTTGTATGGCCACTTAATATTGTTACTCATCTACCTAGTAACCAATATTTGTTTTTAGGATTAAGCAAGAAAGCTTTTCAAGGCAATGATTGTTGGATAAGTACTCCAGCAATGCCATTTTTTAAAATAAGATCAGGAAATTTTCAGTGTTGCTTTTCTGTTCAACAAAGAATTGCAGTTTTTAATCAGCGTTTTAAGAGGGGATCTAATCTTGTCTCCCATGGGATAATAAACCCCACAAGGAGGTTTATGAAAAGAGTGTATGCCTTGTAATGACTAGAACAGTCGTGGTCTATATACCTAAGCTGTGTTCTGCAAAAGCAGAGCAAATAGATGAATTGGCAATAGATAAATTGTAGCTGAAGTGTGTGTGTGTGTGAGAGAGACAGTGTGTGAAGGGCTTGAAAGGGGTCAAGAGACATCAAATATGTGTGGTAAGGCAGCAGGGAGACAGGGAACACTGCTTAGCCTGGACAGTGATCAAATGAGAGGAGCATAATCTTATATCAACCTAATCATTCTCAGATATCTTCTCTTCCTGGACAAGGAGGGTTTTAAGGAGGAATTTGAAGGGGATATTGGGATAGTTTTGGTTTTATACAGAAAATTCCTCCCAAGAGTAACTTGGAATATATATTTAAAAATCTAACAACAATGAGAGAAACTAAGTTCAGCAGGCCAATTGAAGGAAAAAAATATTAAAACTGAAAAAGACATTAGCAGTAGAGAAGTGCTGTGCCTCATTTTAGTTACTAAGCCCAGCAGAATAAAATGATGATCATGAAGAGCGTGATGACAGTGACTGGATCAAGTGAGAAATGTGGTAAGCAGCAGGTTAATAAAATGATTTTTTCCAAACAGATCTGATTTAATGTTAGGATGACAGCAGCTTCTGAGATATCAAAATGCAGACAGTAAAGCAGGTTCCCATGAAGTATGTTGTCTTTTCAGTGGGATATTATGTCTATTCAGAGGAAGCAAGAGCAAGGAGACTCACTTGAGAATCGTGCATGTAGTGCATTGGCTGTGCCATCTGCTCACCTTGTATATCATGCTAGATCTCACAAATCTCCATTTTCAGGAAAGTGTAGGTGTCACTGTTGGAATGCACATAAATACACCAGAGTACAGAGCAATTTCATATCTGGAATTTTGTGCAAAGTGTGTTCCAAAAGCACAGTTTCTATTCCAGTAAATATTTAATATGTTTCAGCAGAGACCCTGAAGAAAAGCCTGGAATCTGGTCTGTTTTCTCCCAGTCCTTTTTTTCACAAGCCCCATTTCAAAACACCTCCCTCATATATCTGAATATTGCCCAAATCTTCTGAGACAGACTGAATCTAGGGCCAGAAATCTACGCCAAAGCTCTTGCAAGGGGAGGGAAGTTCATTGCACAAGAGCTGCAGCCCTTTTGGATTTGCACAGGTCCTTAGTTTAATGAATTGAAAGACAACTGGCTGATTTGCAAGGACATAGATTGAGTGGAAGGTGATAAGACAGAAAATAGCATTGGGAAGATGTTGGAAGGGAACTGATGGGTTTCCTAGGAGCAAAAAATACTGTGTGAGAATCTAAAATAGTTGACTGGGAATATGATGAGTAGTGAAGGACAGCAGCTGGCTAGTCAGGGTTGAGCTGGAGATATGCTTATACAATTAGTCATAATGTTATCTTGAATTATGTCACAATTATGAGGAGTCAAAAGACAATCTGAAAAATACTGCCAGGCCACCACATCTTGATGCCTTTTGTCTGTGCGCTAGTTTCCTTAATCCATTGAATGAAGCCTCTGTTGACAGGTACTTGCTCAGTGCTGAGGCTCTGCCATGCTTTCGCATAGCCTTTGATAAACCTTAGAGATTATAACTTGGTAATGCCTTTCTGCTGGATCCCAAGGTACATTCCATGAGTTCAACAGTGATCAAATTTTCTAATACATGTCCGTCAGTCTGTGACTCACAGCCTCTTGAGTTTCTAAAGGAGGAAATATCCAGCGGAATATACCCTCTATATATAGGTCATGAGACAAAGAAAAAGTTAAGTTGAAGTGAAAATAGTATAAAAATTTTTATAGTCTTGTATGTTCCAAATAATTCAGGCTAGGCTAGAAAAGAGCTATGTTGTTTAGGATGAGGAAATAAAATCAAATATCCACTTAGCATAAAGAAGAATCACAGGAACTTCACTGTGACAAGAAGCCGAGCAACTTAGGAGCCTGTTGAAGTTCATTTTCTCTGCTTAGCTTAGGACAAATGATTATAAAATATATTTCAATCATGTAACAGAAGACAATTCATATTTCTGACTAACTGTAGAACAATAGTTTCCTGACCAGTATTCCAGAGAGCACTTAAAAGGTATCAACAGCAGGTGGCCTTGAGAAGCATATTTATTATCAGTAAGCTGAAATATGCCATATGACTATGAACAGTAGAGCAGGGAAAAGGAATCTCTATATTGAAGAGAACTGAAAAGTCCTGTTATCTCTCATCTCTTTGAAAAATTTTTTATGGAGATTTGCTGGGACAGGCTATTCCTTTTTTTTATTTTTTTTTTTCTTCCAGTGTGATGAACTTTGATCTGTTCTGTTCCTTTCCTTGACCTTATTTAGTCCCCAAAACTTAAGAAAGTGAACTTTGTTGATTGGCCTCTCTATGTTAGACCCTCCTCCCTGACCATAACTTTGAAATATCAGCCTATTTTGGTCAAATCTGATAACAGATAGTGAGATAAAAGGTGTATTTCTTCAGCCTACAAATACAAAAGTTAGGGCCATACTATGGCCTCAACTATATTGAAGACTTCAAGAGAATCACATAACAGAGCTACTAGAAAAGAAAGCCACAAACAAAAAGGGAAAAAAAATGTAAAAGGATGAAATCTAAAAAAAAAAAAAAAAGCTTAAGTATTTTGGGATTGAAAAATGTAAGTATTTTTATTCAATCTCTAAGATAACATGAATTAAATATATGTAGATTCTGTAAATTGGAAACAAATGTAAGACATTGGAAACATTTTATGCTGCAGGAACTCATTCTCCTCTGTAAATCCCAGGTGTATAGTCTTCACTGTACTCCTATGTATGTATTAAACCTGAAGCATATTTGCCATCTTCCTGATTTTAGAGTTAAACTTTATGAAGTGGATGAAAATTTAATTTGAATGAAGCTAAAAATAATATTTTAATATTTGGGTTATGAGCAATACTAAAATTATGATGCAAATGTTTTTCAAAGTTTTTCCATTAACTGACTTTATTCCTTTGAAACATGGAATTAAGCAAACAAATTTTAATGATCAATATGTGAAAGCCTTGCTATCATTCTTCATGCAGAAAGAAGACATGGTAGATTTCTTTTAAATGAAGGTTAAAAAAAAACATATACAGAAATAGTTTCTCAGATCCTACTGTCAATAATATATGTGTGTGTATATATATATATATGTGTGTATATATATATACTTTGGCATCTGATTAACAACAGTCAATGCACAAGTCTGCTGCAACAACTCCTGTGCAGAAAAGGTCACTTTTCTTTGGAGGTCATAATAGATATTTACAATGAAACCCAGTAAGAATAGATTTACTTTCAAGATTTTTGAAATATTTTGAATACAAAACAAATTCAACCCAGAGCTAGTGAACTGAAAATTGCCTTCTAAAAGTGTTTCTTAATATTAAAAAAAAAAAAAAAAGGAAAAAAAAGGATGTAGCTCTATGATAGGATCACAGTGGGATGACAAGAGACAACAGACATAAATTGAAACACGAGAGATTTTGATGTGGGCAGCAAATTAATAGAATAAGCCGCCCAGGGAACCACTGCAGTTTTGAAAACGTCCAGGGAGATTTTCAGCACTCATCTGGATAAAGCTCTGAGTAACCTGAATTGACCTCTTCTGAGGTCCCTTGTAACCTGCATGGCTCTATGAGTCCATATGTTTCTATTTGTTATAAGGAGCTTAAAAAAAAAAAAAAAAAGAGAAAGAATACAGTTCATAAAAGGTAGAATCAAAATATAGGACTGTGAAAAAATATTCTTCACATCAACAATAATAAGGAAAGACAAAGGAGAGAAAGATTCCTTTTAATTGTTTACTATCTATATTTTTAACCTGTCATGACCTTTTTTATTAAAGAATATTATGAGCAATGCTAAAAGTGATTAAAATGTTATTTTTAACTGTATTTTATTGTCTTAAGAAAAGCAAAGAAAAGAAATAGATTGGTTTTGGAATCTCTGCCTTGGAGATATCTATGTGGACCTAAGTCCTAACTGGTCTCATTCAACGTTTTACTAAATGATGTCTTGAAATCTCTTTCAATGTAAATTATTTTATGAGTATAAAAGTAAATACTCTTCTCCACCCTGCTCTTTCTTAGCATTTTTGCAGCACCCAGCATTTTGGGATCAAGATCTGAGTCTCCTAGCGGTTCAGTACCATAAATAATAGCGAGCTCTGTCTAGCTAGTTCTGTCCAAAATAAACAATGTTTAACATGTACTAACTGCAATTTCTGTCAGCTTCTTGGATTGCTACAGCAGCTGAATGGTAAAACCAAAGTGCATTAATAACAAACGAATGATTGTGAATTATCAAGGATGTTCTATTTATGGAATAAATAAAAAAAAAGTCTTTATAACAGATTTGCGTAATTAATCCTGTACCACATAGCTTAGTTTCATTAAGACTGCTGAAAAGAATGCAGCAGCTCAGAGCACTTGTGGTCAAATTTTAAACTCTCTTTTACATGTACAGAGCCTTAAAACCAGCACTGAAGTAATGGTATATCATATGGAATCTAATATGAATTGCATTTTGAACTTGCGGACAGTTCTATAATTATACACTCTATAAATAATGGAAAAAATATGAATTTTATTTTGGAAAGAGAGAAAAGTGTTTAATTGGGAACAGATGCAAAGTTATCTGACAAACAACAGGAAGAGAAATAGGTTTTTTTAACCATTTCTAAGAAGTTAGAAAAATCTGTTCTGAAAACTCAAACCTTTAGCAAGAGGTTTACTAATTTTGTAGGAAATGTTAAAAATTATCTGATTGCTTGAAACCATCTAACAGAGTCAAAATTTGTTATAGGAAACGAATAACTCAGCCTGACAGGTAGTCAGTGAAGTTAGATTTGGTAGTGCTGTAAGAATACTACTTGGTAAGGAATGCTTCTGGTTGCATCAAATTCTGTCTCATCAGTATTCATTGCCATAGAAAAAAAAATACATAGATTGTTTTCTGTAGTTTCCTGGAGAAGACTTGCAGAAAATAACCAATGACTAGCCAAAGCACAGCACTTCATTCATCATACTCTTCCTTCTTAGAGAAAATAGATGGACGTAAGAGATGAAAAATGTGCATTTCTATTTCTTTGGCCTCAAAAGAGATAAATAATTCTTCACAGTGATTTCCAACACATTTTATCTCACCTGCATTTCAAGCAGAGTATACAGACTGCTGAAACATTTTGCTACTCTCAAAATACATGCCTCTGCTTGGTGCTAAGGCACAAATTCTTCAGCTTTCCGCTTCTGTTCACAGACACCTGCTTTTCAGAAGTGAGACATAACATTAAATTGTGATATTTTCATCTAAATGGTGAAGAAATGTTTTTTTCTTCATATTGTTGAATAATTTTACAGTGAATTGAGTATCACTACTAGTCTTAAATACTGAAAAAGCTCAATGTAAGACTGTCTGAAGTTATAGATTAAAGTACTCCAAGTATGGAGAGTTAACCATGAAATTCAGGAGTTTTATAAAATAACGCTCATTCTTTCAATACTAAGTTTGTTGGTGCAGAGGACACAGCTCTTTGAGCATAATTCTGAAACAGAAAGTACCTCTTCAAGGATAGGCTATAGCCATTTATAATTTTATTTGCAGTTTAGAGTTGTAGGAACATTTCCTGCCTCCTCATATTTTGTTTTTGTGTGAGTTTGCAGGATTGGTAATATTTTCTGTGTCATGTAGGTAGTTATAATCATTGCATTCTTCTGAACAATCATAAAAACTGAGTTAAGATAGTAAAAGAAGATGAATACCATACAGACATATCAAGAACAGTTGGCATATTTTTTAAAATGTGTTTTGTTGCTCCTGGAAAAACATACCTGAAAACGTGTTTCCTACAAAACTCTTTACTGGGTGGCAAAATGCACCTAATATGTCATCTCAGATTCACTAGACCTTCCCCACAGAAGAAGCAGCTGTTTTATCAAATGGATGTATAAGACTAATAACATATTTCTGTTAGGAAGCATACACAGTAATTGCATCTTTATCTTTCAGCACATCACCATTAGAAACCTCCCTGTATTAAGGAACAGACAGAACAAAATTTGTTCAGTAGGTTAAGTAATGGTAGAAATGCTTTGGGAAATGGAAAAAAAGCTCAGCACTGAAGGGTTATTCAAACAAATCAGAAAGGACTATCATTTAACTCTACCATGGAGAATGCAGATTGTCTGCTAATACTTTTTCAGATGATAGGCAAAAAGTTATAACATGCCAATTTGAAGTGAAGTTTGACTCTGATGTTGATTACTGATGGATATTCCTGTTTTTGGAGTTTAAGAAATCATGTAAGAAGGAAATGAGGACTGAAAGGATGAATGCATCTGCAAGCTTTTTTATTTTTTTTTGTTTTGCACTAGTCTTACAAAAGTAATAACTATAAATTCCTTTCTATTCAGTCTGAGTAACACTAAAGATAATATTATATCTCTGTAAAGGCCTGCATTTCTTTGTATCTTTCACAGAATGATCTTCTCTAACAGCCACAGAGATATTTGTGGGCCTGTCTCCATCTAAACGTCTGAAAACCAAATTGTGCAATCACAGCTGAAGGCAGATTCTGGCATGCCTTCTGCCCCCAAGCATTTCAACAGAAAACTGCTTGAAGGAAATTTGTATATGAAGTAAAGAAGCTGTTCATTTTATAATTAGACAATCTCAGAAAAATCCTCAGAGACTTTCTAAAGCTTAGTAATAAAAGTATTGCTACAAGTAATTAATTATTGGACTCTAAGGAAGTTCATTTTCTGGTAATTAACATTCCATTGTAAAATAACACATAGGTAAGATTGTATTTTTACCTCTAAAAGATTTTTAAATACTACAAAGAGTTCATCTTGTAACACAGAGCAGTAAGAATAACAACATATAAGAAATATATTTACTCCTGAGCAGTTAGATATGCAAATTATGCGAAGAACACATCATACATTTTCATGAGGATGTAAACGCTTGTGATTAGATCAGTTAAGAGTAAGTACAACACAGAGTTCAATTCTTATTGCTGTCATCATCATTAGAGTGGTGAAGCAAAAACATCATTGTTATGACCGAAGTGCAGAAAAAAAAAAGGCTACTGTGAAGATAAGGAGACCTCTGCAGCTCTACAAACAGTTGCTTCTCTTTTTCAAGCGATAATATATAAAATATTAGTCGAGACTTGGAGGTCTGTAAGAAGCAAAGCACTCTACAGTCTGAGGTGACACAGGGACATGACAATAGCCCCCTTTATTTACATTAATTACAAGAGTAGTGTAACTTTAAAAAAAATAGCACCAAAAAAGTGTATGATAGCTTATAGTGGGGGTGAGAACTCCTTGGCTAGAAATGATTCACACTGGCTATAGTGAGAAAATTAAGTTTACTCATATGGAAAACACCATGAAAGGAACAGGCTGTTAAATGTAGGCTCAAATTCTCATATAGATAAAATGTCATTGCTACCTGCCTGCCAAATAACAGCAATTATATTTAGAATCATAGTGTCCTATATGAACTCTATGTGCAACAAAACAAAAAAGCCATAGTAGTCAGTAGCATGAAACCAGTAAGATGATTCCCTTCTCTGCTGTTATAGTATAATAGACAAAAAGTCAGAGACAATGGTACAAAGATTAGTTATGAACTTAGAAATTAACTACAAAATATTATACTATTAAGAAAAAAAAAAGAAGACTGAAGCAAAGATTATATTGTTTTCTAGAAGATAAATACTCTTAAAAAAAAAGCAGAAATAATCTGCATGCACTTTTTCTAGCTAAATATCTAGAGTATCTTCTCAAGAAGTTATTAGTAATTTCCCAAGATAATTATGGATATAAGTCAACACAAAGCAAATCAAACATCTGGCATTTATACCTGAAAATACAGGTACTGAAAATCATGTTGACAGGCACTCTTTTAAGACCTGTATTGAGTACCTGTTGTAGAAGGACTATTCCCTGATCTTTTGTAAGGATACATTTTTCTTCTTTTTTTTGTATGTATTCGTAATATAAAATTTTCACAGGATTTGAAATCTTTTCTTGGTAAGAGAGATGGCCTTAAGAATTTTCCAATGGTTTTAGTGAAACTCTACATGTTGCTGAAGTTTTTCAAAAATTCTAAGTTTTCTTTCAGATGTTTCAAGTCTGCCTCAACCACAGTCCAGGAGTTATTTATGGATCTGTAGGCATAACAAGAGTCATGCAGTGAAAGCATTATATCATTAGAAAGCTTGAAAAAAATATAAAGATTGCATAAAAAAACAGAAACTGAAGCAATCATGAGCAGGCTACCTCCAAATCAAGTGGCGTCATATAGAAACAACTGAAAACATAAACAGAAAAGTGTGTAGAGTGTCATCATAGCTATGTGCTTGTGAAAACTTATATTTGGTTTTGCCACACATATCTGCTTGTCTTTGGGGAATAAAAACAGGTTTTGAATGACTCTGTATAAAAGCAGATCTTTAAAGATAATCCTGACTTCTGCTACCCTCTTGGTGACATACTTCACAGAGTATTAACCCTGAGCTAGATAAAGTGTGAAAAAGAACAACCATCTTATTTAATTTATTGCCATTTACTGTGTTTCCTCCATTATACTAGCCTTTAACACCACTTGCTTCATTTGACTGTGAGAAAGGGACAAGGAGAAAAAACTGTGAAGGAAGAGAGAAGGAAGGAGACACTTTTGTGATTGTCATATACAATATGTTCCTTCAGGCAGAGATGGAAGTGTAACATGGATGGAGGTGACATGGGGAATTGATGGTAACCTCCATGAGGTGTGTCTCAGTAGGTGTATTGTTCAGGATTATTCACAAGTCAGAATTTTGCTCATGCCATTCAGGATTTAAAGATATTTTATAAGTTAGCTTGTAGTCACTGAACTGTGGTAATGTCCTCCAATTACGTAGCTGAATATGCTACATTTTTAGGAGTAATTTCTTTTCCAGAAGCTGAGAGGTTAAGTATCAAATATTATTCAGATATTGCATCTGTATCAGTCAAGAGCCTCAACATTCAATATTAAAAAGGAAAACTTTTTTAGTAGTCATTGACCATTTTTTGTTAAATATTTAATTAAATTGGATTTCGCTGTAGCAGTGAAATGAACACTGCATTTTTATAGGGAAGAAGAAAAACTTAGCCATACATTCAAAATTTAATTTTTTTTTTAGTTCTGTGTCTTGCCTTTACTAATTAGGACATTAAGTATTCACCAAAATGTATTTTTAATTCACTGTGAAGCACAACATTTCCAAAAATACATTACAGGATAAAACATAATATGCTAAGAAGTGCTTTTGTAGTACTCTGTATGAAGTATCCGCACAAGTGATTGTTTATCTAGGCTTTCATGAAACTGAACATGTTTTGCTGTAAGAAGATGTTTCAAAAAACTGGATTATGTTTGAACTTTGAACATGTACAAAGTATGTTGAACCTTTGCACATTGTGTATTTCCACAAATAGATGGAAGAAAAAAACATAGATAGACCCTAACACTGGAAATTATTTTTGATCTAACTCCCTTACATTATTTTGAAACTAGCAACCTGACTTACTCATTTTTTATTGTTTATCTATTGTTTATCTATGAGGTGCTTTATCTGAGAAACAAGTATGACAGAGTCTGAGAAAAGCTTTCTATTCTGTGGCTTCTTCTCTTGCTATAGCTCATTCCAGAATAAGTCTTTGACATACTTCATACTCTAAAAATTAAATGAGATAACACTGAATTATAATATTGCACATAGAGTCAATAGGGTTGAGACACATCCAGTACAGGAAAAGCAGAGCTCATAAAACAAAAGGAAAGTTTGAACTTTGGGAAAATTAGTTCCATGAGGTTTAATAAAACATCAGCTTTTAAGACAGTCACAGGAAGTTTATTAATTAATTGAGTGAAGTTATTAGAGAAATAAAGGAGAATTAAATAAGGAAGACAGGGAATGAAGGGATTAGATATAAGGTGCAGTTGGAGAAATACTAGTATGAGCAAACAGGAAAATATTGAATAAATCCAATAATAGGTAGAGAATGTTTTTGTTTGTTCATTTGTTTGTTTGTTTGTTTGTTTCCCTAGAAGCAGCTTCATGATGTTAGAAAACATCATGATTTGTTTATGTGTCTTTCATGTAGAAGTGTAGAACAAACTGAAGGGCTAATAGGCAAGGAAAAGCTAGACCATTAGTCAGCTAGCATTATAAGTAATAATCAATAAGAAGAAGCCAATTTATGTAAAAGATACATCAATTCAGTATGAGAAACAAAGCTAGTCATCCTATTCTCATGTTCATATAGAATCTAGCACATACGGTGTTTTAGAGCTAAATGACAATATGTGCCAAGGCAGAATCCTGTTTGTTAAAGATTAGCTTTTTCTGATTGATTTGAATAAAACATACAAAAATACATAAAATAAACAAAAAGAGCTCTTACTTTTCCCTGAATAGAAAGGTACAAGTGATATTTATTGTCTTTCTCATCTGATTGAATTAATCTAAATATATTTGCCAGTACACTGGTTCAGTGAATTAGTAAAACAAATGAAGTTAAGTTAGATTTGTTGGATACATACGAATCATAGAATTACAGAATGCTTAAGGTTGGAAGAGACCTCTAGAAGTCATCTAGTCCAACCTCCCTGCACATGAAGGGTCACTAAAGCATGTGGCACAGGGTGGCATCCTGGCGGGTTTTGAAGATCTCCAGAGAAAGAGACTCCAAAACCTCCCTTGGCAACCTATTCCAGTGCTCTGTCACCCTCACTGTTAAGAAATTCTTTCGCAAGTTCCTGTGGAACTTTTGGTGCCTCAATTTGTGTCCGTTTCCTCTAGTTCTATCACTGGCCACCACTGAGAAGAGGCCAGCTGCATCCTCCTCCTCCTCCTCCTCACTCCCTTTCTTGAGATATTTATATACATTGATCAGATTCCCTCTCAGTCTTCTCTTCTCCAAGCTGAACAGGCCCAGCTCTCTCAGCCTTTCCTCATAGGGCAGATGTTCCAGGCCCTTAATCATCTTTGTGGCCCTGCGCTGGACTCTCTCTAGCAGCTCCACATCCCTCCTGCACTGGGGAGCCCAGAACTGCACACGGTACTCGAGGTGCGGCCTCACTAGGGCTGAGTAGAGGGGCAGAATCCCCTCCCTCAACCTGCTGGAAATGCTCTTCTTAATGCACCCCAGGATCCCATTGGCCTTCTTGGCCACGAGGGCACACTGCTTCCTCATGGTCAACCTGTCGTCCACCATGACGCCTAAGTCCCTCTCTGCAGAGCTGCTCTCCAGAAGATTGGTCCCCAGCTGGTACGGGTGTCTGGGGTTATTCCTCCCCAGGTTGCAGGACCCTTCACTTTTAATTGTTGAGTTTTATAAGGTTTCTCACCTCCCAGTTGTCCAGTCTGTCCAGGTCCCTTTGGGTGGCAGTGCAGCCCTCAGGGCTATCAGCTACTCTTCCCAGTTTCGTATCATCAGCAAACTTGCTGAGGGAGCACTCCATCCCTTCATTCAGGTCGTTAATGAATAAATTGAACAGGACCGGACCGAGGACTGACAGGACCGGACCGAGTGGGGATACCACTAACCACAGGACTCCAGCTGGACTCTGCAACACTGATTACCACTCTCTGAGCTCTGTCATCGAGGCAATTCCTAATCCACCTCACTGTCCACTCATCTATCACATACTTCTGGGATGTTTAGCCTGAAGAAAAGATGACTGAGAGGAGATCTGATTAATAAGTACAAATACCTGAGAGGCGAATGTAGGGAGGAGGGGACCAAAATCTTCTCGGTGGTGGCCAATGATAGGACAAGAGGTAATGGGCGCAAGCTAAAATACAAGAAGTTCCATGTTCATGTAGGGAAGAACGTCTTTCCTGTGAGGATGACAGTGCCATGGAACCAGTTGCCCAGAGAGGCTGTGGAGTCTCCTTCTCTGGAGATCTTCCAAACCTATCTGGATGCCATCCTGTGCCATGTGCTCTAGGTGTCTCCGAGCAGGGTGATTGGTCTAGATGATCGCTAGATGTCCCTTCCAACCTTAAGCATTCTGTGAAAAAAAAAAATAAGTGGACCTCAAAGATGCATTATGGTCTAGCAGACACATTAAAATTAAAAAAAAAAAAAAAAGAGAGAGAGAGAATCCATGATGACAAGGAATACTAATACTGCCATGAATTGTAGTAAAGAAACCCCTAGGAGAACTGCATGCCTTCACAGACACTACGTTCCCCAGAAATCTAAGAGGTAACTCTGAGTAAGTCAGTTGCATATGATTGAAGAAATATAGTTGTGTGTAATTCATTTTACGTATCATTGTAGTTATTTCCATGGATAAATTCCTGTTTCTTGTATGGGAAAGTGTGTGTGGCATCCATACTCTCCTGTATTTTTCTTTCCAAAATGCATATATTTTACAGTGTTGATAAAACAAATGCTGTTTTCTGTCACATTATAAAAGTATGTAAAAATTTTTAGTGTTAATATTCATGTTTGGATTGTCTTGCAAGCATCTTCATAATTTCATTTAATCTTACTTGTAAAGCAAGCTGTCCACAGGATTTTCTTTATCTGCAAAGTATTCCCTTTTCATTTTGAAAATTCAATGACTTATTACTTTCATATTTATGTTTTATGTATTTATTTTATGTATTAAGTTTTAGGAAACATTTTGACCTCTTTTTGGACAACTCTGAAAGAAATAATAATAAGAAAACCCCACTACTTTATTTGCTGTTGACATCTGCACACACTTCTGTATATGCACAGTCCACAGTCATGAAAGCCTTCTTGGAATATGACCCTCATTCAGTCTGCAGAGGATGACCCTATAGTATGTGGTAAACCTCAGAATACAAACTGTAGGAATGAACATTATGAAATCTTTCCTTGGCTAATGACAGCTGGCGCCACTGGGCACACAGTAGAAAACACAGTAGGTTTAATTTCTGCTCATCAGTACCACAGCAAACACTGAAAATTGTTTTATCCATATCTCATTCAGTAGAAAAAAATTCCTTTGTAATGTAAACAAGGCAACCAAAACCACATTTCTAAAGTTGTACTGCAGAACTAGTACTGGGATTTTCTGCTATTGTCCAAAGGCATCTAATTCATGTGAAGAAAAACACTCAAACAAAACAACAATGAACTCCACCCTGTATTTCTTACATATTTATCAGTAAGTTGTGTAAGACAAGTAACTACATTTAATTCAGCTGTAAAAAGCAAAAATAATAACAAGGTTACTTAAAGATTTCTTTCAAGAATCGACAGACTACTACACTAAAAAACAGTAGGAATATGCATAACTTTCAACTATACAATTTTCAATATTTTCTTAAAAAATACTTACTATTTCAGTTACCTCATGCATTTTTTTCTGAAAGGTGTGAGCCTGCAATCTTTCAACTGCTGAATCTTTTCTATAACCACAGATAATGAATGATCTGTTGGTATTTCCACTCTACGGTAAATCTCTGTGGCAAGTGTGTACAATCCATTTGTAAAGAATGGCTTCAATATCACACAATATTTTGGTTAGGGAAGAATTTATATATAAACACTCTGATTTACCCAAGTAAAGAATAAGAAATTATGAATAGAGTTTCAAGTCAGAGTTTAAAGAACTTTGTTTCTTGCTGTTTATGCTCATGCACTCAGACTTTCTCATAAATAATACAAACAATGTTTTCCAGTCCTCTTGGATACCACAGGTTCTGTCAGGACCTAGAGATCTTCAATGCAGCCATGTTAATATCAACATTTTCTTTCCTGCAGTGTCTTCTTTCTATATTTTTCATCCTTTCTTCTTTTTTCTAGTGTTTCTCATCTTCTTCCTCTGAAATACATATACATATATGTGCATATTATCCTCTCCAAAGCGTCACAGCAGTTTTGCAGCAAGGAAGCGAAGCAAAGTAATTATTCTTTCCTTTGCCTAACCACTGAGAGATGAAGTAGCTGCAACAGCTGAGATGATTGTACAAAAAGTGACTGGAAGTCATATTATCTCTTATTCTGTTTTTATCTTGTGCTTACCAACTGTAATCCCATCTGGTAATTAGACACAGCGCTTCTTATGTGAATTGTGAAGAGGCTGACAGCCTCAATAAAACACAAAGCCAGGCCTAGATGGCTGTGGTGGAGATCAAGAATATTCTGGAGAAAAAGATGAGGTAATTGAAGGCTCTGAAGGGACAAAGAAACTTAGTGAACTTGCATTGTGCAAAATAACAAATTTTAGATGAGGAAGATGTGAAGTAGACTGGGCAGGAACCAGATTTGGACATGGACACATTTCACAAAATTTCCATTATTTTCTTGTCTATTCTTGTTCCAAATCAAAACAAGGAATATTTCAAAAGTCCTTCAAAACAAATTAAAACCCCCATGGTCCAGATCTGTCAACACATTTCAGTCATACTGAAGCTTTAAATTTCAGTATCATGATTTTTTCAAATTCAATTTTAGATTTGTAAATAATTAATTTATTTTTGGAAAGCAATCATGAAAAATATAAAATATGAAATGATGAAAAGGAAATAGTTTTTCAAAAAGAAATATGAATAGTTTCTGAACATCTGTAATATATTATAATTAGCTATCTGTGTCAGAAGAACTAAAGATCTATTTCATAATTTTTGTGTACAGATAATGGATTTTTCCCACCTGGATTGAATCACAAGTGAAAATATTTTGCATATAGCACTGGAAAATGTCAATACATGGTTTTAATAATCAACTGACACATCTTTTGGGTAAGAGTTTTGCTGGTTTCGTGCAAGTAGAAATGAATGAATGATAGAGCAGATTACAAGCTACATGAGCAAACATAAGATTTCCTTTAAAAAATGCCATCAGCATACAAAATTCTTTTCTCTTCTAAAGGGATCTAATTTCACTAATACAGAAATAAACATATGTATCAAGCTGTATTTCACATTTTTCAAATGAATGAATAGGCAAGATTAATAGCAAAAATGAATTTGTGGTTTAGCTACATACATTTGCCATTAAATCATTAAACAACAGTGCAATAACATTACAAATTCTGGTTTTTTGGGTTTTTTTTTTTTTTTGGTGGTGTCTCTTTTAACTACATTAGAAATTGTGAAAATAAAAAACCTGTGTCCTTGAAGAATATATTTTGAATGTCCAAAAGCTGAAATAAACAAATGAATAAGGTCAATAAAGAAACAAATCAGATTGATATGTGCCAACAAACTCTAGACCAATCTTTTCACTGAGGGATCCTAGCAGTGCCTCCCAGTTCCTGAGGTGAGATGCAGCTTATCTGTAACATGATTGCCTGTCAAGGTACAGTCAACACGCACAGTTCTGCCCTTCATTCTCACATCCAAGTTTCCACAGGAATGAAATCAAGCCATATAGGAAATAAATCAGCTGTGCCCTGCACAAACAGGGTCTCTGATCTGAATAAACTGGTGCACAGGATGCTCTAGCCTGACTGATCATGGTGTTTCTTTTGTTTTCATTGGTTTAAATATGAATAATATGAGCTGGCAAACTGACTAATTGACTTTATACAAGTTGGAAAGAAATCATAGCCTCATGTTGGATTTCATCATAGGTATCTGTATTGTGCCAATTAGATAAGTTCATAACAATCTGAAGCCTTGCAGTATGAAGGTAATTACTGAAGATATAAATTTCAGATTTTATTCTAAAAGTAAATAACCTCTTCAGAACACAGGAGAGATGTTTAAAGTCAAAAAGTATTTCAACGTATTGTTCCTTATGTCCTATATTCCACATTCCAAAACATCTCATCCATTTTCTCTTAATCTTGGATAATGATGTAGTAAGACTTTTGCAGAAACAAGGAATAGGAACACTTCTATCCATGCACAACAGTGTAAGTTAAAGATGGGCTCAAACAGAGGATTCAGCTGAGGGGTATTCAGAAAATCTTTAGGTAAAAATACCTTTGCTTGTGGACACGTGGAAAGTTTTGAAATAAATTCTGCTCCTTCATTATCTTAGTTTGGTACTGCAGCAGTGGTATTCATTTGGGAGTGAGGAACAGGTAGGTCTATGCATAAGAAAACAACTCAAAGGAGGCTATGAAGAGCATCAGAAGATGTTTACTCTGTTCTTTATTTTCCCTGGTAGCAGGAAAATATAGAATTTGGCTTCTTAGATCCAAATTTGTTTTTTTGAAAAGGAAAGTACTTTGAAAGTTTTATCTTTCATTGTTTTTACTTTTTCCCTTTGGAAATATTGAGTGTCTACTCTGATAAACATTTTTTTTTTTTGCCTTGACCCTAAGTTTTGAACAAGTTCTGTCTGTAAAAGCTGTTTTTTAATCTGGTTTGCTCATGGCTACCCAAGTGATTCTGTTTATTCTCACACTTCTAAAATGTACTGCTAAATTGAGATATTGCATGCCAAATTTCAGACCAAAGGAAGCCCTCTGTTGAATGTTAACAACAAATTACAGTGATGTACTTATGGCTGGAATAGCAATACCAAGAATGTTGACGCTATCGTCTACTTTGATGTAGACTGATGTTGGTTTCTACATGCAGAACTCCCAGGGAAGCTAAAAGGAAAAGATTAGAGGACATTACAGGACTCCGATTATGACACATGATGGGAAGACTCTTCAGAGATGAAGAAAATGTGTTATATTTTACTGCAATACTACCAGCATAATGTATTACTTTATCTCACACAGGAAAAAAAGTACTGAAATATTTGGGGTTTTTTTCAGGAGGAAAGAATAGGCGGGGAGAGTTGGGCAGGGAGAAAGAGAGAAAAAAGTTGTGGTAACATTCATAACTAGGCAAGGAGGTTTACTCCAGTTGCCAGCACATATGGAATCGCAATTTGTTGGCAAAATGAAACGTCATGCAAACTGCAGTGTAAATTTAATTTGGCATTTTATAAGATACCCTACAAACTGAAAAGCATAAAAGAATCACAATATTTTTCTTTCTTTTGTTTATAGTAGCAGTTTCTACCTTTAGCTCCATTATGTCACGTGTTCTTTTTGACTTTTATCTGACTTGCAATGCTTTTCTCAACTCTGATTATTTATATTATTTTAATAATTGTTGGGTGTATTTCAGTATTCACTTATATTAAATGTATTGGCTGTTCTCAAGACATGAGGCTTTCAGTGCCATCTGCTCCAGTCATATTTTTGTCCCTTTCATTTTTGTATGTGATGATTTAGTTAGAGTCTGACCTCATTTTTTAAAAAGAAATTAACTCTCTGGTGTAACTAAAGAGGAGTGAAACTGCTAGAGGATGGTTTGAATAGTCAACCATCTGCTGTATTTTTTGGTTTCTAAGCTGGATAAGAGACTATTTGCAGATTTGCCATGACAGTTACTTGTATAAAACAGGGAACAAAAACATTTTACAAATGTTCACGCCTCTTTCAAAATATTCTCTTAGACTTTTTCTGGTGTAATATTGACAGAACAAAACACAAACTCAGTAATTAGGGCAGATGGTAAGCTATGGTCATAGCCTGTCACTCTGATTAGAACTCTTACTTCTCTGATACCTTTCTGTTGTACATATGCCCATTGCATATAAAATCTTCTTCACTTACTGAAAAATCATATCCCCTTTTACTTCACAAAATAACTGGGTAGGATAACCGGGCCTAAGGCTCTAAAATGTCAGTATCCACATCTTTTGTAGTCCCAGTTTGACTTCTGGATTTCCATTCTGCATCTAGGTTGAAGACTTGACTCAGAAATGCTGTGTCCCCCTTGGGAATTTCTTCTTATCATAGTCCAGAGATGGCTGGGTTAGACAGAAAAGAGATAAATTCATTTCTGTCTTACACCCTTGGCTTGTAATTTCAAATCTATGCAAGCTTATTTGATTGAATACTTTCCTGAATACATTTTTAAATAAATAAAGATGTTTTGTCAGCTGCAATAGCCAACACTTTTGGCTCATTCTTCCTGCATGTTGAAAAATATATATTATTCTTCCAAAACATGACAAGCTGTCTGTGCATAACTGTTAGATCAGATTGATCTAAACTGTTCAATAAAAGTTGCAAGGTTCTTTGTAAGCTAGGAAAGGAGTAATATCTTTACTCTCTGTGCTGTCTGGAGCTGCTGGTAAGACTTTTGGCACCAGTTCTCATAAACGAACATAGACAAGCTGATGTAGTGCAGGCTTGATGTGTGGTCAGTGAGGTAGACTTTCAGGTAGACTGAGGGAATCGCTAGGCTCAGAGAGTTATGGTCAGTGGCACAATGTCCAGAAGAGGACAGTTCCTGGTAATGTCTCTCCGGGGATCGGCACTGGGGCTAATACTGTTTAACATCTTCACATCTTCACATCTTTAACATCTTGGTTTGAATGACAAGACTAAATGAACCCTCAAGAGGTTACAAGACTGACAGGAGTAGCTGATACAGCAGATGATCATGTTCAACAGGCTAGAGAATTGGGTGTGGGGGAACCTCACGATATTTGACAAAAGGGAAATGAAAAACAGAGAACAGTCTCCTGCTCTAGTACATGTAGGCAGCCAGTCACCTGGAGAGTAACTTTGCAGAAAAGGAGCTAAAGGTCTTGGCGGACAACTGATTGAACATGGGCAAGCAAGTGCTCCTGTGGCAACAAAAACAAATTGTACCTAGGGCTACATTTGGCAGAGAGCTGACAGCAGACAGAAGGAGATGATCATACCCCCCTAAATAGGGAAGCCACTTTTGAAGAACTGTGACTGAATATGAGCTCCCCAGCGCAAGAAAGAACATGAATTTACTGGAGGGAGCCCAGCAAAGGACCTCAAAGATGATTGGACTGGAGCATTTCTCATTTGAGGGGATATTGAGATAGTTGTGACTGTTCAGCCAGAAGAGAAGGCTCAGTAGGATCTTACCAAGGTATATACATATTTGATGAGAGGATGTTGAAAGGACAGTGCTAGACTCTTCCCAATGTTTCCTCATGACAGGATGAGAAGTAATAGACACAAAGTGAAACATAGGTGATGACACTTAACAGCAAGAGAACACTTTACTCTGAGAGTGGTCAAATTGGTTGTGTCCTTGAAGATATTAAAAACCTGACTGGACATGGTACTGGGTAACTTATTCTAGGTTATCCTGTTTGATTGGAGCAGGCTGAACCACAAGATCTCCTTGCCAACATCAGCTATTCTGTGATTCAGTAAAGTTCCTTATTTTTCTGAAGTATCATAGTACAGTCCAGACTAAAGACCTTGATAACCTGGATTTAGGATTCATCTCTCTCCTCCTTGACTCGTGCTCAATTCTGTGCTACTTCCAGTAGAACTCCTTAATTTTGGTAGATAATTTGATTTCATTCTGAAATATATAATTCTTCTCACAGATGATAAGAAAGGTGTGTAGCATGGGCTCTTAGGATTCAACTGTCTCATCCGATCTGATCACTTTCCAGGAATAGCATGTACCAGAGGTTCCATAGTTGCAAGACATGTTTTAACCTTTTCTTTCTGAATATATAGTATTCTATGTTGCTTCTAGATCTGAACAGGGTAATGACACGGTTCTTTTGCACTCATTGACCTCTCCCACCGTACATTTGCAGTCTGTTTTGGGATTATCAGCTTGTCATCATAAATTTTGTGATGAAAGTGAGTTTTAACCCACCCTCTATCCTCATTAGACTCTTCATCAGGTCCCATGGACATTTTGATGTCAATTTATAATCTAGGTCATTTCTAGAAGTTATAAGCTATATTGCAAAACTAATCATAATTTTCTTATTATAAATCATTACAAGTGTTACTTTTCTTGTTTGTAGGAAACAGAGTACTAAATCCTCAAATGCTTATCCACATCAAATGGAGTAAAAAGTTGTTCCTGTAGGTCAATGTTTACAGGACTATCACCTAAAATGTTATTAATGTCTGGTAAATATCTTCTAAAATGACAGATTCATTGAGGAAAACCAATAAGTATTTCAAATTGCTTTACATAATTCATGGCTGTTTTTAAATTAATTAGGGAGATAATTATAGATTGTTCAGTACAGCAAATAGTGATGAATTCAAAATTATTTTGCCAGTATAATCAAAAGCCATGTCTCTAATGGCAAAGATTTCATCTGCAAGATAAAATTGCACAGCTATTTGGATCAGAAAGAACATTTATGTTACATTACATGTTTGAAGATTAAATTAAATTAGTGTTTTATAAGTCAACAGTGATAAATAGACAAGCACAACACATATAGGCATTCACCATTTTTATTTAATAGACATCTCTGTGTATCAAATAAACAGTGTGATTTGGATTAAAACCATATAATCAACATTTTTTTTAAATTATTTGCTCTTAGTATAGTGTATCTGCACTTCATCTTGGAACCAAACAACTAATTTGGACAAAATATGTGAACAGATATCTTTAACAGCTCTCAGAGAGAGCACTTAAATGGGGAATTATTTAAGGAGATTTAAGGTTTCCTTTAGGAGAGCTTCAGCTTTCTCACTCTGAAATATGATGTAAGAGGTCAGAACCTGAAAGCTTGACATTTGGTTGTTTTGTTTCAAGTTTTTCCATTCCTCCATCTGCCAGATGGAGCAGGAAAAAAGTTATATCCCTTCTGTCTTCTTGAGGCCTCACAAATTCTATAATCATGTAAACCTCTTCTTTTTCTTTTTTTTTTTTTCTTTTTTTTTTTTGGAAGAGATCTTTCTGTTGCCATCTAGAAATTTATTTATCAAGTCAAAAGAGTTATAAAGCCTTTCAGTGTACTGAAACAAAAGATATATTTTTATATATGCAAGTATGTGCATATATATGTATGTATGTATGTATATGTATCATAGATATGTATATGTACGTATAATTTTTAACTCCCTCAGCAAAGAAAAAAAATTGACTTCAAGTTTATCTTCAGAAAACTTTTAGGGTCCTAAGCTGTCAATCTGTTTTGAAACATTCTGTCAGGTTCAAGTAAATTAGAATACATTTATGTAAGCTGGCAG
The DNA here is from genome assembly GCA_003342815.1 of Eudromia elegans. NCBI lineage: Eukaryota > Metazoa > Chordata > Aves > Tinamiformes > Tinamidae > Eudromia > Eudromia elegans. The sequence goes on along the minus strand of PTEX01000012.1, from coordinate 7,719,391 downwards.
AAAACATTGTAAATGAGTATTTGGGGTATAGTGTCACTTTCTGGTCAAGTTCAAGGTCATTTTCTGGCAGAGACTGGCTGACATTATGTGAAACAACTGTAATTTTTTTCTTAGCTTAAAGGTGAATTGACTGAACATGAAAGAAACATAAAACAATTAATCAGTTGGAGTACAGATTTAAGTTAAACTTGAATTCTTAAAAATGATTGATTCTTATGTTAAAAATTGAAAAATCAGGTTATGATTGTTTTAATGCTATTCAAAATCTTTTCTGCAAATGGTGATTCCATTATATTTTCCTCACATTGGATTTTAATTTAAATAAACCAAAAATTTATAAATAAAAAAACAAGGATTTTTTTCTTCCAATTCTCAGCAGATTGTTTGGTTTGTCTTGAGTTGTGAATTCCCTGTTTCATTTTTACAGTCTTAATATATTTATCATTTTGATAGTTTCATGTGTCTGAGTTACTTGGGGTCATGAATTACTTATATTAGCTGCATAAAATGAAAAAAAAAATCCTATAAGATTTCAAGTTTTCCCCTTCACAATTTGTGAAGAAACAGGTATGTAGACATATTTGATTTATTGTCTTTGTGCATTCATTATCTTTTTTAGTTGTTATCATATTTCTCATGTCGTATTCATTTCTTCTCTAAATTAAATTCAGCAGTTTGTCTTCTCAGTTTCTTCAGGAATCATTTTGTCTCTTGCCTCAGAATTTCTACTCTAATTGCTTCAAAGATACAAGGTTAATAAAGAACAGTAAACTAGAAATGAATGTCTGTTTTAGCATGCCATATAAAAAATCCAGTGAAGAAAATATACATAATCACAGCATTATGCAAGAATGCATTTTTTGATTGATTAAACATTAGGCTAGAATATATAGTGAGGGAGAAAGTGCAATGGGTAAAGAGTGATGTAAACTGGGTAGACATCAAAGTATGAAAAGGATGTAAATTTAGAGGCAAGGAACAGAAAGGCCAGAGCAGGTCTACATTGGAGAGTTACTCAGCTAGTACAGTAACGTAAGTAGTCTAGTCATGATGGTACTAGTTACGTGGGCATATTGATACTTTGGGTTGTACTCCATAAATTAAACTTGCTAAGTGAAAGCCAATATAACACAACATTTTCTCCTCTTCCTTTCTCTTCTCCTCCTAGTGTTCCTAACTCATCACTGCTGTCAGCTGCATGGATATCTGTTAAACTTATTGCCTTGAATGAATTTTGTGCCTTTAGCATATTAGCATATATTCTCTTTTGCTCTATATGAAGAAAAAAATCAATGATTTACATATAAAGACTTGTTAATGACAGAACACAATCATTTCCTCCAATTTAAGGGCAAGCAGAACAGCTCTGCTCATTACACTATCATTCAGTAGTACTGCATTTTCTTACAAAATGTCTCACAGTTTTCAACACTAGTTTTTTTTCTGACGCTGTCTTTGCCTGTTGGCATCTTGAGTAACACCTTCTTCATACTATTCCTTTTGCAAAATTAATGTCTTCTTGAGGCTTAAGATATGCAAAGTAGAGCCAAGCCTACCATCATCTTCACTGTTACGTCAGGCAAATCTGTTACTTTTCTGTTTGGCCTAAATGGGAGGATTTTATTATGTTTTCTTGTCTTTGAAATATTCACATTCTAAACAAAGTTTTCTAGACATGTTGCTCAATTATGTATGTTTCTCTGCTTCGTGTTTTCAACAAATACTACTCTCATACATGTAAAAAGTGTACAGAGATTCCTTAACAGCATTGAGATTTCTGTTTTTCATACATGCCTCAGAATAGCTCAGAGTTGAACTCAGTGAGTTCAATCCCAGAATCAGATTAATTAATTTCTTAAATCTATCAATGGTTTATAAGCTTTAAAAAACAAACAAACAAACAGAAAGTAACATTCACTGCTATCCCATATTAATTGTTTATGTCATTAGGTGCTTGTGCATATGCAATTGCATTTTATATACACACTATGCATCAGCCCTTAACAGAATTCAGTAGCAACCTCAAACACTGTCAAAAAGACAGATGTCTGGATGCTTAATTGTTTTGCTACGCAAGGTCAATGTCCTGTATGCTCATCATGTGATATTAAATACCTTATTAAATGAAATCAATATTCTAGTATTTTTGTTGTTTATTAAAAGAGCTCCTAGTCTGCATACACAATGTCACTGTGTATGCAGTATGTCACATAATGCAGTATATTTGCAATGGCCCACATTCAAAGGAAGGAATTCCCAAAAAGGTAATTATTCAGGCTTTTGAGGGCTAAATTTAACAGAATATTAACATAATTTAAAACAGACTTTCATTAAAAATATGACTCTTGTTATCTTTATTTTCCTGTGTTCCTACCTACATAATAATTCAATAGATTTCCTATAGAATTTTAATTGGTACATTAAATTCTTTCAGAACAAAGAGCAGTCTTTCGTTACTCCAGTGAAGATCTATGTCCTGTCTTTTCCTTTCTTCTGGGAAGAATTTCATTAAAAAATGCACACTTAGTCCAACCGTAACTCCATACCAATCAGTAACTAACAAAATGAGATTGCCAGGCTCAGTAACAGTTTTAGATGCTGTTCCTTCTCATCCTTCTTTGATTGTTCCTTCTCATCAGAACCTGTGAGGCAAAAATTCTAAAATGTAGCAGAAAATAGGTACGGAAAGTTACTGGGCAACAAGGTCTGTGAGAAGCAACTAGAAGAATTTTAAGATTTTCCTTCTCTGTTCAGTTCTGTTTAGAAAGCCTGTTCTGATTGTCTAGGTTTTAGAGCAGGAGAACTATGAAGAATGCATTTTTAAAAGGAAGCACTATTTAAGAATGATACTTGTGAGAAGATTCTCAAGAAATCTCTTATAATTACTTCTTTGGGATGTTTTCCATCTCTGTGTTCAGACACAATGGCACTTGTGGCCTCTTTAAAACAAATATACACACACCCAAAACTTTTGGGAATTATCTTTGCAGACTTGTGTTTTTAACTTCAGTTTGGAGAAAGTCACTAATGACTACAGTTACAGAAACATTACTTCCATCACCTCTCCTCTCTCATTCCTCATTATTTTTACTGTGCTTGGCTGGAAGACATGAAAGATCTTCCATTTCCCCACTGATCAGAGCAGAGCATACCAGTCAGTGCCTCCTTTCTTTCCCTGGACTACTTTTATTTGTTTGTTCTTTGGTTTGTTTGTTTGCTTTTGCTGGAGACTGCAGACTACATTGCTTTAAAACTACATCCTTTTGAACCTCAGTAGTCTGCCTGATTTTCTTATTTTCACTGTTTTCCTCTGCTGTAATTCAGTACTTCTTGAACTCTTGATGATTTACATACACATAAGTAAAAGAGTCACAGTGTATATACAATAACATATCTAGGCAGCATAAAATTTCCATATATATGCCACATATACCTGAGAAGTTTGTCAATAATATTGAAGTTAAGAAGTCAAGTCACCTCTTCTGTCAAGATGAGTCGATTCTGGAAAACAAGCTAGTAGTGCTATCTTTGCATTACCATATGAAGTTGGTTGTTCATAAGTTAATGCTTATGATCTGAGTGTTCAAGCACTCAGGAAGACAATTGTTTTAGGATTAGACAATTATTGATTTATTGGAAGTATTTGCTTAATTTGTAGCCCTACAGTAGGTTCACTTCTGTAAGTAAAGCTAGACAGATTAACTTTTAGAAATGACATATTCTATTTTTTGGGAACTGTTATGTGGCCTGCTGTGCTAAACTTTTACTTAGAAATCAGAAGAATATTCCACTTCAAGGATTAAAAGGCTAAACCCGTATAATGAGTTCTGCTTACTGCCAACTTCTCTTCAAATATATATTCATAGGTAGTTCATGTCTCAGTAATTCTACTAGATAGAAGCACATCACTGAGCAAAAAGATTGCCCATTATGTTTATCACTTTAAAAGCTCTTTGTGTATATATGTGAAAAATTATAGCAGCTTTGAGTCTTCCTTATGAACTCTAGAGCACAAAATTGTTTTTGTAAAATGCTGAGAGGACCGATTTGAAATAGAAGATACTACTGTTTACAACAAGAAGAAACTGTGCTTCTTCTTTATTAAAGACTTTTTGTAGCTGTGAAAGAGTTTTACTTTCCATCTTTTCAAAGCTTTTTTTTTTTTTCTTTTGACTCTCTATACCTTGAATATGAATGTGATGTGAAGATTTAGGTGGATATTACTTTACTATTTAGTTAAGTTTTTTAATTTTATTGAACCATTAGTTTGTTGATCTGACTCACTTCAGCTAAACTTGTTAAAGATATAACATCTGAAAGTATAATCTTTGAGTTAATTAGGAAAATAGAAACTCTTTATTCCTTCAAGGTTTCCAGATAGCATACTGACACACTACATGTGAAGAATAAGAAAACAGGAATCACAGAATCCCTGAGTGGCTGCGGTTGGAAGGAACCTCAAGAGATCATCTAGTCCAACCCCTCTGCTCCAGTAGGGAACCATAGAGCAGGTGGCACAGGGTGGCATTCAGGAGGGTTTGGAAGATCTCCAGAGAAGGAGACTCCACAACTTCTCTGGGCAGCTTGTTCTAGGGCTCCGTAACCCTCACGGCAAAGTTGTTCTTCCTCATATGGAGATGGAACTTCCTGTGTTTCAATTTGAAACCATTGCCCCTTGTCCTATCACTGGCCACTCTGGAGAAGAGTTTGGCCCCCTCCTCCCTAAAATCATTCCTCAGGTACTTATACATATTGATCAGATCTCCTCCCAGCCTTCTCTTCTCAAGGCTAAACCAGCCCAGCTCATTTAATATTTCCTCATATGGTAGATGCTCCAGTCCCTTAATCATCTTTGTTGCTCATTGCTGGACTCTCTCTGGGGGCCTCCTCCCCAGAGGAGGGAGAGGACCTGGGGAGAGGTACTCCCCACGTCCCTCCTGTACTGGGGAGTCCAGAACTGCACACAGTATTCCAGGTGCGGCCTTACCAGGGCTAAATAGAGGGGCAGGATTCTCGCCCTCGACCTGCTGGCAACGCTCCTCCTGATGCAGGCCAGGATCCCATTGGTCTTCTTGGCCATGAGGGCACATTGCTGCCTCATGGTTAGCTTGTTGTCAACCAGGAATGCCACAGGATAGCTGGAGCATGTCCATAAGATCAGACTGGTATAAGTAGAACAGAGTGATTTATTTCCAAATATGTCATCTCTAACATTCATGAGTTCTGTCTAGTCTTTAAGAAGACCTAACACCAAACCAAGCATGTCAGGTTTACAATTTAATTACAGTGATTGTGTCTTAGGATATAAAATGCATAAAATACTTTAGCAATTTTAAATATGTTGTGAACAGCGTGAAAGTCATTCAGCTTGGCTAGAATGTATTGAATAAGGAAGGCAATATTACTGTACATTTCTGGAAGCTTCTGACGGGGTGTTGCATATTCCTAATGTAAAGAACATTATTCCCTGTATTGTTGCTTTCACTGAAGGAAGGATATGAGAAAGATAAGTTAGTCAGTCATCTCAGAACTACAAATGACTGGTTGGCTTCAGAGTACACAAATGTCCTCAAAGCTACTTAGGGAAACTTACCAACACTTGTAGCTTTCAAAGAATAGGATTGTTCTCTAGAACTTATTCCAGAGTTCACTATGCTCCAGAAGATCGGAAATTCCATGCCTGGTCAGAATTTGGAGAAAGAATTACAAATCCTGAAAGTTTCCATCTTGAACAAAGAGTGATATCCCAGACCTGCAGTAGGAAATTTAATTTTATGTCCAAGATCTTTGGATGAGAAGAGCTCTTAAGATTCTTAGATCCTTTCCTCAGGGTGTAGTCTGCATCTGATCCCACTGTTAAAGTCACTAGTGTTTTGGAATTCTGTAAATTAAACTAAATGAATGTTTCTCTCTCAGGCACCTCAATATGAAAAATGAGCAAGAAGTTTGCAAGAAGTGCAAGAAGTTTGATATCTAAGTTTTTCCTATTCATCAATCAATAGAGAACAATAACTCAAAATAGTTGATATGCATCTCCTCAATCTTATGGAAAATGTATGTTGTAAGGATCTGTTGGTTTTTTAAATGCCAAAATAGTTGTAATATTGCTTTCTTAATAACTCTACTCATTGTGCTCATTTAAAAATATTTATCTCTATAACTGATAAGTATGAAATATTTTAATTATGAAAATTTAGATAGCTAATATAATTTATAATTTTATTTCATATAAAATTGTTTCAGTTAAAAAAAAATTGACTTGTGAGTATAAATGGCTGATCCTTTCATAATCTTGTGCAAAATAAGATGTAATGTTGTGATGATTCATTCTGACCCATGTTGCTCTGATATATTTTAGCAAAGTTAACATTCTAATTTGCATCCAAGTGACCCAACAAAAGGCTACTCAAAGCAATATTGAAAGCTTAACCAATAAAATTTTAGTTCACCACAAACAAACTAGCCATTAAATATATTAAATTGACAAGACAGTTAAGCAGCCTGTGTTTGGAAAACAATTTAAATCATGGTGTGTAATTTGGGAAAAATTATCTAAGTTTGTCAAAGTCTACATGAAAAAATAAAGTTAAATTCTTCTTATCCATGCCCAGTTGATTAATGAATTTAATATAGCCGGCAAATTTCAGAACTTGTTTAAATATAAAGGATTTCTTTCCTTTTTCAGACTGCTAAATGTTTATATTTTTGTACTTATTTAGCTCATCTTTCTAAAATTATACTCGAGGAATCTTAAATTTCACGTTATCAATATTCATAAAAGCTAGATGAACATCTTGTATACACTCTGTCACTTTAAGGAGGATTCTAGCTTTGATTTCCCGTGTAATATAATCAGTGTTGTTGTTATTGTTGCTATTAAATTTTCCCCAAGGATTATCGGAGGTATTTCTAGAACGTATTTGCTAAAACTTGTGTTTGAGATACACTTTTATAATGCTTCAGCTGCAAATTCCAGTGAAATGTAGAAGTCATTAAATTAAGTCTCTTATACTTACTCAGATATGTGTTCCCTCAGGTTAATAGCATATGGACATGTAATGTTCTCATCATTAGGCAGTAAAAGGTTAATTCTTGTGGAGGATACTTTCATCATCACAACTTTCATGACTTAAGTAAGGATAGGGGATCTACTTGTCCATAATATAAAGTGAATTTTAAGTGCATGAACTCACCTCAGACCAAATCAGCATTTCAGTCTGCTCCATCTCCAGCATGAATGAATCCTTAAAACTCAAAATCACTGGAAGGTTTCAGTTTAAAGATGTAGAATAGGACAACAGCTGGTATAGATTATCACAGATGTATTGTAGGAAATATATCCTTTTAAAAATAATACAAAGAAAAAAGAGATTCATGAGAATATTTTATTTTGAACATTTATGAGAACTAACGGCATTTGTAAGGGTGACATTAGAATCTCAAGCTTAACACAGCTCCTGAACTTATAAGTCTGATACTATACGAATAACAAAGATTATAAGTTTTTTTTTCCTTCAGAGAACTAGGAAAGAAAAAACAGAATAAGCCTAGGAAAAGAGAGAATATAACTAGTGGAATGAACATAGTAAAAATATACAGAAAAGCTTACAGGCAAATATTTCCAATTCAGGAATAAATTGAAAGTAGTTGTTATCTTATTCATTTACTTCTTTCAATATTTTAACAGAAACTTAAAGACTGTTAGGTGTTAGCATTTCAGGTAGGGAAATCATAAACTGTTGCAGGATTATTCAGTTACTCTGAAAGGTATCCTATGGGGACTGCTAGTGGTTATAGTTAGGGATGAGAAGGATGGGCCAGTATTTTGAAAAGGTTATCTCAAAATTGAACTTATGTTTCAAAGTAATCTTGAGGGAAATGAATGAAATGACACAAACCACAACAATCTCACAGAAAGTGTATGTTTCCTCAATGTATCCAAGATTGAACACAAGCAATTTCTATTCCTAAAAGGGCAATATTAAATATTTTCCATGAAAATGAAAAAAAGGATAAGTAAAACCAGACTAACTGACAATTGTTTACATCTTATAAATCATAGATTTTCACTTATGCATGACAAATATGTATAACAATGATACTGTATAACAATGATAAATGGAATTATCGAGGACACCCTCTCCATGAGTCATGGGGTTCAGATTGGACCTCCTTGCTTTCCAAATTCCTTCTGAGAGGAATCTGTGTGTGGCTGGATCCAGTTCTAACCCCAGACCTGGTCAACAGTTTATGGCTAAGGGATTTTGTGCAGTTACAAAGCAAAGTTTAAAAGTTCAGAAAGAGAACACGCTATAGTGACTTATCACAAGTTTGTTGTTACAAGGATCTCTCAACCCCAAGGAGTCTCCTTGAGAAGTATCCCTGCTCAAGGAGAGATCCTGGCATGCAGCTTGCTGCCGTGCAAGGAGAGCTCAATGAACTCTTGGGCTGTCCTCATATTTATGGGATAAGATGATTGACTAATAGTCATTCTTTCATTTCAGAAATGACTATCGGCTGGTATGTGTAGTAATGGTTTTAGAAGAATATGGATTTATGGCCTATCAAAACTCACTCTTCTCTTAGCATAACTGCAGAACTGTCTTAGCATAACTGCAGACTGTCTTGGCATAACTATAGGCCGTGCTGATTCTGCAAGGCTACAAAGATACTGCGAACAAAGAAGTAAAGACGCAGAACAAAGAGGTAAAGACACTGAGAACAAAGAGGTAAAGACACTGAGAGCAAAGTAGCAAGGAACTTAAACTGTTTAAGTCTACAAGGATACTTAAAACAAAGAAGTAAAGAACTCAAACTGTGGAGCAAGTAGGAAAGCAGGAACTCCAAATATGGGAATGGATGAGCTCAACAGGATCACCTGTAGTCCAATGAGAAGGATGCGTGAACAGATGCCTTTAGCCAATCATTATGTTAGTGCATGTGTGAACAGTAGTATGTAACCAATCAAATTAACTGCCGAGCTGTGGCAAAGCTGACTCTGCAATAATTATAATATAAAAACTGCTTTGTAATGCTAATAAAGTGATTTCTGCTTGATTCATATTGAAGCCTTCAGAAGTCATGACTTGTGTCCTGCAGGTATGCACAATCTGCCTTATCTCTCCATCAGCATGCAGCCATCAGCCACTGTTATTGATGGTTAATGTCCAAGTCAGGAAAGAAATCAGAGAGACAAGTACCAAGATCAGATAATGTGGTAGTTAACACCTAAATAGGGCTACATGTGAGAAGTTGTGTTGATCTGGGGAAGGACCACATCCATCACAGACATATACACTAGCCCATATAATGCTTATACATTCAAACCAATGTAAAAAACTCTTTTTTTGAGGAAAATTAGTGATTTTCAAAATTCTGATGCATGTAAAAGGAGAATAACATCACCTTCCCACATAATCATGGAAAAGAAGATAATTCATTTGTGCTTTCTACAGAGTTTGGAAAAAAAAGCTAACATTACTTTTTGCAGGACTTGGATGACAACCAGATGTCTTAGAACATGGTCAATTATATTGTAACTACTATGTTCAAAAAAAGCTAGGCATACACATAAGTGGAAAATACTTTCTGTGTTTTGCAAGCGGGATCTGAAAACAAACCATAAATTATATGATGTCACTCCCTTTGTCACTAATTTTAAACTTGAAGGAGATAAAATATCATCTCTAGAGACCCTGAGGTTTACTGTAACTCCTTTAGTTTGTAAGAGTTACAAAATCAGTGTCTTCTGCAATCTCAGGAATTCCTGCACTAGAAAAACTTGAATAATACAGAATTTCTCAGTTTTTAATTTCTATCTTAACGAGGCAAGATGTAACTTTTCAAAGATCATTACTATTAATAAAGCTGTGCAGGTAGCTGTTGAGGCATCAAATGAAAGTGTTATTACCACTGGAAAAGGAGGAGGGAAAGCAGTCATGAAAATATGTTAAGGAAAATTGAATAATAACATGGTCATGGAACAAACCGAAGTTTCGCATTTCTGGGAAGGAGATATTTTTTGTGATAAAACAGAGCTCGGCTGGTAATTGCACTACCGCCTAATATCAAAACCTTTGCCATTCTTATAAGTCTACCAGGTTTATTTGTGATTCATCTATCTGACTGAGCTAAAGTTTCATTCAGACAATATAATTAATTAGTAATTTTGACTTGCAGTACAAAACAATTCTGAATGTTTTTAAAAGTATACTGTGGGATATAATTCAGAAGAATGAATTGCCTCCTTTAATCTGGAGGTTTTGATACTACTAATGTGAATGAAGTGGGGTTTTTTTTAGTATTGGCACAAAAAGATTGCGTAAAAATCAATGCTGTAGATGTAGAGGATGTAGAATATGTATTCATAAATTCTTTTTTTTTTCTTCCAGAGCAAAGCATTTTAGGAATTTTTGTAATAGTTACTTAGACTATGCTAATAATTATACCGGTTAAAGCTGTAGGGGAAATCTATGTTTAACTTTTGTTTATCAAGAAACTTCTTTTTTGCATCAGCATACTATGTCTATGATTTTCAACTCCTCTACCAAGATATTAAGGTAAATGAAATATAAACATTTTAAGCAGCAGGATCTATTCGATATTCCCCAATGTCCTTATTTGCAGAGTCATGTTGAAACTGATCCTACTCATATTCTTGGATTGTTATACAATATAAAGTAAGATGTAATTTTGCTGCTAATAGGATATCCACACCATCAAGAGAACACAAAACCTTCTTTTATTGTAAAAGATTTTTATGGGTAAAAGTGGATAAACAGAAGTTCCAACTTATGCAGAGTGGCTCCTTTCCACATCTCACTTTATGGAGACAATCTGCTGGGAGTCTCTTGAGCAATGTCTTTCCCATTTTCCTGTTGTTTTTTTTATCAATATCAAGCTCTAGTAGATGATCAAGTGATTATCTCACAGATAAATTAATGACTTCATCTCCTTGCATGATTCCACCAGTCAGTAGCATTCCTGTAGTGTCAGTGTCAGTCAGGCAGTGTCAGTTTATAAACATGAGATTGTAGAATGGAAGGACTGAAGAAGTGTTTGTGGCTGAAGGGTTTTGCCTACATGGTGGATTAGACAGACAAAATCTTTCTTAAAGAGGTATCTCAAGATATCCCTATATAACAAAATTGTTCCTAATAGAAGAACACAGTCTGTGCACATGTAAACATATAAATGACATGCATGTATATGGATATTTGTATATATATTTGAAAATGGCAAAATATATTGTTACTTTTGTTACTTTCTATGTACTGGACTATAAGTTATAAAACACATTTTAATGTTTTTTTTTCTAATTCAAATACTTTAAATGGTATGCTTTATCCATAATTGAAGCTGACTTTCAAGGTGATGTGCAAGAGTTCATTAATACATAGAAGAGTAATAAAAGACTTGGCCAGACTTAAAGGAAATAATCAACAGAGGAGCAAAGATTTTCTTTTTTTTTAATCAATAAGAATTCAATTCGAAAGGGTTATGTCAAAATACAAGAACATTTTTAATGAGAAATCTTTTCATTAAGAATCAGAATGAATTGATATGAAGAAAGCTCTAAAACAGTTTGAACATCTCTTTAAAATGGCCCCAGAGAGATTATTTATTTATTTATTTATTTATTTATTTATTTATTTATTTATTCCTGTAATAAGTTTTTGAATGAGGTTAGTGAAAGAAAATCAAAGACAAAACTTGAGGGAGATAGCATCACCATCTCATTCTTTTTATATGGCTGATTTGTTTTGGTTTTGACTTGATGTGAGTTTATTTCAAAATCTTTATTTCCAGTTCTGTTTTTTATTCAGCTTATTTAAATTACTTTTTTCTATTGTTAGCCTTGTCAATGAAGTCTTCAGAATTAGGAATCACATATAACTTGCTGCACATTTTAAAATACATTTTCTGAACTTAAGATTTTGAAGTTTCTCTTATATTTACAGCACTGTTATTCATTTATGGATATTTGCATTTGAAGTAAAATTTTCATTATCTTTACTTGCTATTAGTAAGAGTAAGAAAGAAAAATTTAAATCATAATCCTGAATAATGCCACTCACCAATTCACTGACTACTTGGCAAAGCAGAGCACAAAGTTGCTTGGTGGGATGCACTGTCAAAAACTTTACTGTCTGAAAGTATGAATCTAAATTATCCCTTTTGCGGTTCCTCCCACAGTCAGTAAAGGCACATAGGTCCTTAAATATAGGGAGACATGTAATCCTAAATGTCTCGTCTGAACTCTAAAAGAGGAATTCACTTCAGCCATATCCCTTCTAGATGTCTAAAATGAAAGAGATGAATGCAACCCTTTACCTTTTATAAGAAAATGATGCTGAGGAATGAAGCTAATGTGATATACAAAGTTCTCAGCATATCCTTTTTCTCCATAAAATGATGATATGTAGACAAAAGCATTTTTGGAACTATTATATGCTTTAACAGCTAGTTTCTACTTTAGAACGCCATACTTTTTTTTTTTTTTCCTTATAACTCTCTGACGTATGATATCCTTCAGAAGTGGATTTCATGATGTGATCTGGAAAGGCTGCGGGTTGCACCCTTCCTGTAGTCCCACATGTTTGTACTTCGCTTCTAAGTCTGCAATGAATCATAGGATGATAGTCTTCTTATGGAAGACGAGACAATTTTACAGCATACATATATCTTGCAATAACATTTAGGGGGAAAAAAAAAAAAAAGCAAAAAGAAAACCTCCACTAATATCAAGCTATAGTGGGGAATGTTTTAGCAATAGACAGAGATATATAAATGCATAGCCTGAATGGAAACACTGCAATGTGCATGCAATTTTTAACCCAGGAAACTTCTTCTCAAGTCAAAAGATAACATCTGCCTTGCACAGAAATACAAAGTATCAGAAAATGAGAACTGTCCAGCTGCTGACCGGGGTGAAACAAAAAAGGAATTGTCTCAAATGTTAGTTTATTTCATTCTTTCTATATTCTCATAATATACACACAGTTAAAGACATTCAGTCCTGTGGCAGAGTATTATATAAGATGGAAATCAGACAGAGAGTCCCTTTTATTAGTTCATTTAAATGGATTGCATAAGAACCTATATAAATCCTCACAGAACACCAACAACTATTGAAAAAAGTATTCTTTAAGAATATTTATAGGTATATCTTATACACATATTCCATATCTGTATCTTCCAATATCTATCAAGATATTGATTTATTTTCCACCAAGTTAAATCAAGTAAACTCTGAAGATTTCTTTGCAACATACTATTGTATCATGGTCCTGGACAAATGTCACATCTACATTATTTTATAGCATAATTGCTACTGTAAAGCTTTTAAACTAAGGATCTTTTCCCAAGGAGGGCACAGCAAAGACATGAAGAACAAACACCATGAAGACCTCAGGTTCCATTCTAAGTCTGCAAAGCAGGATTAAACTTTGTCCCTGAATATGTAATGCAAATCAATGACATTTTCACTTTTCACTTATCAAACACAGGAAGGACTCATGCCCATGGTAAATAATAGTATGCGTGAACACTGAGGAGGAAGTTATATCATCTCTCTGTGCTGAAAGGTATTAAGTTCTTTTCCATTTCCCCTTCTTCAATTTTTTTCCTTCTTTCTTTTTTTTTTTTTCCCACAAGAAAATAGTGACAAATTTGGATTTGCTGTGGTTGTGAATGAAAATATATGCTGGTTCATAATGCTGAGTATATCTTATGCTCTGTCTGATACTCTGCATTCGGTATCTAAGACAGAACTTCTGGTGCTTTTGTTAGAAATGTTCCTCTTCAGTCACTTTTCATCTGCAAAACATTCTATCTACCTCAGTGTCTTTGCAGTCTGATTGCAATCAGGATGCAGCTAGTAAATCTTCCACACCGAAAGTAACTGAAAATTCTAAAAATGACTCAAAGATGTGGAAATCTTGTATAGAATTGCCATTTTCTGCTCCTGCAATAAATTTTTTATATATATATATATATGTATATGTGTGTGTATATATATATTTAACGTTATATAATATGTAACGTGTTTTATATATATATTTTATATATATATAAAACATTATATATATAATATTGATTTGCTATTGTATATACTCTAATAAGTTCTCATGTTAGTGATCCCACTGAAAATGATAAGAGTATTGATGAGGAGAGGTGAATCTCAGAGAAATTCGGACGGAATGTCAGGGAACATAAAAAGAGGGAATCTGTGTCTGTTTTTACTTGGTTCTGTTATGTTTGGGCCGTATTCAATACTCACAATTTAAAAAATGTGTTGTCTGATTTTGCAATGAATATTACTTGCATTTAATTATTTCTACATTTGGACAAAGCAGCTTGCAATTATAACCAAGTGCAGTGTGGCAAATTATTCCCCATCAAAGAAGAGAAAAAGATTAAAAAATTCCTGAGTTGTCAGGAAACTATATGTGTGGAAGTGCTTTACAGTTATACAGTGCTAATGAAGGTAGTTCCTTGAGGTTTTCTGTAGAGAATAAAATGACCTGGAATTAAAAAGAGTATGTGGTGTGCAGGTTGGTTGTTCGGTTGTTCTCATGAACAAGATGAGAACAAGCCGGGAGATCAAGAACCAAAAATGGGCGCAACCACTGTTGAAGGGAAAGCCAGAAAAGCTTCCTTTTTTTTCTTTTTTTTTTTCTTTTTTTTTCTTTCTATTTTTCTTCTTTTTACTTTTACCACCACCACCACATTCACAGTCAGCCCTTCTCACCTGGAATGTAGGATAATACAGAATCAGAATACAGTGGAAATTGGAGGGATACTTGCCTGAAGATGCAGAAATTAAATATACCATATTCTGTGCTTGCCTAAATTGGAGAGAAGCATGAAAAAAAGCTTTTGCCATGACAGGAAAGGAAGCATGAAAGGAATCCAGCTTGACTCAGAAGACAGTGATGTTAAGCACACTGACTTAAGCAATAAATGTGTACCGTATCTCTTCAATATTTAAACTATAGCTAAAAGAAGTTTCCACGACATGCCAGGAGAGGCTGAGTTGTCAATCTCCTCAAACATGGAAAGTCTTTCAAGTAATTGCATGAACTGCCATTGTTTGTGGTAATTTTGCTGTTCATAAAATGGTCTAAGTGATTACTAAGTGGCCAAAGTACTGTGCAGTATTTTGCAAAAGTGTGCAAAATACCATGCTGGTCAGCAGTGATGTCCTAGTTAATTCCGGAGATGTATTCACTTTTGAACATGCAACAGTAAGAATCACATTTTTTTCACCTCCAACAGACAGATTTAGAAAGTGTTTATAAAACATTTAAGAAAAAGGTGAAAAACTCTTTGCCCAAATTTTAGTGAGTGATTTTGTTATCTCTGCAGTGGAAATGCCAGCTCCTGTATATTACTGATCAGTAGCTATTAACCTATTGCATAATCGCTTTTTCATGTCCCTTTTGGGCCTTGGGGAACAAGGTGGTCATCTATCACATCATGCAGACTGACACCTGCCATGGCTTCTAATAAGAATCCACATAGCAGAAAATTCATGGTTCTTCACTAGTTCTCTTCTTCCTTCTTCTGCTGAAATGCCTGCTTCAGAGGCATGTTTTCCTTTGTAGAGTGGAACCACACAGCAAAACAGAATCCAGTCCTCAGTAGGTGATAACTTTGACTAGAAATAAATGGCTATAAATTGCTACATGACAAATTCTGCTTCATCTGTGAACATAAGATCATTAGAAAAGCGACAGCTCATCTTGATAACTGGGTAGAGTTCCCTTCCCCTGTCCTAGTTAAAGCTGTGCTAGGATTTCATACCAGAATTGGACATTAGATAGCAATATACAGGTTCTTTGGATAAGAGTTTTCTGTGGTAAGGTAAAAATTGCCTATGGAGACTGAGGATGTGCACATTGCTGGCATTTTCCTAGACTTGATAAATTCCTGTTGACAGAGTGTCCAGTTTGTGATTCGTGTATACTAAATTTTTAATTGTTGTTTGTTTACAAATTTTTACAAACTTCGTCTGTAAGACCATTTTTCCAGAAAGGTAACCTAAAATCACTGAAGTGTGAGTCAAGCTTTCCTGGAAAATAAGTGTTGATCTATACAAAAATAAAATAGCTTGTATTTACTTAGTATTTTATGTACCACAGGGATTTCTTTCCAGTCCCAGCCCTTCATATTCCTCTCTGTCTGTGATTCATCTAAATGTTTGCCTAGCTAAACTATCTCTATCCATGATAATTTTCCTCCTGCTTGCCCTGAAGAGCTACCTCGTTTCTTTCTTATTCCTGTTTCCAAGCTTAACTGTCACAGAATTTTAGTTTGTGCTTACATATTCTTGCTGACTCATACTTCATTGATCTAATGGTCATTTTGTACTCAACTATATACCAAAACACTTTTTTGAATAGGTCTACCAGATATGTCATTCCCAACTTAAGTAATTAGATCTAAACTAAAAGGAGCAGTTGCTTGACAGACAGTGCACCAAAACAAGCAAATAAACAAACAAACAAAAACAGAGCCTAACCATCTCTATGTTTATTGTGAATTACCGAGTTCAGTCAGAGTAAAGAAAAAGACCATCTCATCTAGTTAAAATAATTCAGCGGAGGATCTTTTTTTTTTTTTTTTTTGGCAATCAGGTCTTGAAGATTGAATTTCGGTAGCTGTGGAATCACTCATCTGTGGATAACAGCTGGTGTGAGTGCTCTTTAGAATTTAAATACCTAAAATCAAGTTAAGTTCTCTTAGCCTACACCAGAGGTCCAAGCAGATAGACCTTCTCAGTAACATAACTCTGGGGTGACTCTATAAGACTGAAATGTTGACTCATGGGCATATTCCTGAGAGGAAGATTAAAGGATTTATTTTCTGCTTACATCATGGTAACACTCCCACAGTATATCCAGGGCTTGAAAAGGCACACCATACACCATCATTCATTGGCTTCAGCCTTCTGGTGGCTATATACTGTCTGAGAAGTAAAATTGTCAGAGTTTTGCATGGCTTTTACTGAACCGGAACTTGTGACATTCTCATAATGAGATGCATTAAAATTGCTTTATCTACCTGGAGAGAATGAGCTGCAGAAAAATCTCTATTTCTTTCAGGAGCACATCATGGTGATGCAGCAAGCTTTTAGAAAAGTTATTACATCGATTGATACTCCTCTGATGTGTAAACATTCACGAGATTTCTTTCATCCTTCTCATTTAACACTAATGTATGTCTGAGAGAGTGACTTGTTTCCTGTCTGCTGCAGGATAGTACCCCGCTGCTCACAGAAGGAGACCTTTGTGACTAGCAAAGCTGAACCCAGTTTTCTTTTCTGTCTTTATTACAAGAGTCTGTCTGGGGACCTGGCAAATAGACCAACAATTTGGAAAGGCTCCTCAGCACATTGATCGAGTATGCTGTAACTTCCCCTGCTCTACTTCTAATAACTTGTTTTTAAGCTGATATTAAAGGCATTATCAGCAATTTCATAGAAAATTCTATGATGTTGAATCAAATGGGTCATTTTTCTTGGTGAACCAAGCTGATGACCAGGCTCAATGTGGAACAGGGCAGGCTTCTTCTGAAAAACTTGCTTCTCCAAAAGCCTCTTTTGACCTCGTATAGACTGAGAAGAAAACAAAAGACTGTTCCTTTCTTGACTGCAGCTTTCAACCCAGAAATGAGGTATACGCCAGCGTGCCGTGTGGCCTGATTGTTCCCTGCACACCAGGTACTGGTAGCAGCAGGAACTTCTGGTGATAGCAAAGCAAATAGCACAGCCCAAACAGCAATCTTCAGGCACTACGTGATGGGGATGGGGAACTGGATAGATTGAAGACGGGTTGGATAGTCAGCTCACAAGCTGATCAGCTTCCAGATCAGCAGGCCCCTGGCCAGACACTGCACAGCTACAACCCGCTAAAAGGTGCAGGTCATCCAAGAGCCATGTAGTAGAACCTCTGCAGAAAGGAGCTCCCATGGACTAGTGGAAAGTCTGGAGTATGGGAGTCTCCCCATAGTCACCAGTGAGAAGGGATGTGTCTGTGCGTTGGATGTATCTGCAGCTCTGATTAAGCTAACCTCCGTCCAGAGTACAATGATACTGTTTGCATGATGTAAACAGCATCCACTGCAGCTAAGAGGATATATATGTGATGCAGCCGTGCAGACCTCTATAAAGATGGAGAAGGTCTTGCTGTCACTCACCCATTTCACTCACTTTTTTTTTTCTTTTACACAGAGCGCTCCAAAGTCTTTTGTTCCTTTTCTTATTCCTCCCAGGATCACAAGCACAACCTGCTGCAGCAAACTCATGCAGCGAACTCAGTATGGATACACAAAGGCACATGCATGCTGAAATCTTCTCGGATTGCACATTGCACATGACTCTGGCAAACTTAAAGAGGAATCAAAAATTATCACCACTGACTTCAATGCCTCTGTGACCCCTGCATGATGGCACAATGAAGACGTTCTTGGGATGTTACGAGATGATAAAGGGTTTAAGGTCTTCAGCCTGTGTGATTAATCATGATAGCCTTGCAGATCACACTTAAGCACTCCTTAAAAAGCATCAGACTTTTTAAGATCATGTGGAGCTGTGGCAGAGTAGCAATATAGCATTGGGTAACTAATATATGTGCTTTTCTTTAAGCTGTGATTCATTCTTCAATTATCTACAACAAGAGAGTGAAAGACAGGGAAAAAATATTAGAGAAACACAGAAACATAATTCTGAGAATTTTGGCAAGGATGTAAACAATTGCCGCCTGAATTACTGATAGATTTGGTAAAGATAAATCATAACTCTGTCTTCAGACTGCTTGTAACACAGATCGTTTTAGGAACTATAAAGGTAAAACTGGAACATTAATGAATCTCCTTTGTAGGTCTGGGCTAGAAAAAGGAATTGCAGTCCTAGCTGACAATTGGCTATTTAATTATGCATAATTAAATAGATATTGTAATTAAACTTAGGAAAATATATTTATCCACTAGAAAATGAAGTTCTGAAGCTGTTTTGTGAAGAAGACTGAGTGAAGTCATGCACATGATTTATGGAAGGTTATTTTTAAGCACATACAATTTTGAATCTTGAAATAAATTTTCATGCTAATGTTTAATGTTGATTATTAAAATCTTAGGCTTCCAGCATGTTTCATTGGAGGCTGTTGCTAAGCTATTGACACAGTCATCAGTGCAACAGCTTGAATCATTAGCCTTAGCAGACTTATCTGGATAATTTTACCTCGTGTATATTTTGCTTCTCTCCATCTCTATAGATTGCAGCAGACCAACTCTCAAAAATAGGATAATAGGATATTTATTATATATATTTGCACAATGAAAGTAAGAATTTTCACTCTAAAGCAGTAGAATTAATTATTCTACCATAAACTAAACTAAAATGATGATGTACTAGTTTTAAAGAGTTTAACTTTTTAAATTATTTTTCTTTTTTGTATGTGTGATACTTCCTTCTATCCATTAATGTTTAATCTGAGTTATTAAGTAATTACATGATTTTTATTTAAGGCAGATGTGAAAATGCTTTCAATATTCATAGCAGCCATAGCTTCTCATTCTTACTGGTGCCATTCTCTGTAAATAACCTGGTTTGAAAGGCTGCCGAGATAAATGTTTTATTATTCATTGTTTACTATATTTCATGTTGTTTCTGGATTGTGAAACTTCTCTGCCAATTCCCTGATTTAAATTATTTCCCCCTGATGTCAGACATAGTAAATAATGAACAATACTTTCTTCCATAAGAAAACTTCATAAAAAGAAGAGCCATAGAAGGTAATGGAATCTATCAACTGCTCCACTGGGAATACTCAGATAACTTGTTTATTAGAAAACATGCTGAACTAATTGGGACTCCATTTTTCTGTTGCTCTCAGATGTAGGATGACATTCTGAAATATTTCTTTTACCATTTTTTGCAATGCTCAATGGGTAGTTTTATTAGACTCTACTTTTCCAAAGAAGTACTGGGACATCATGTCTTCCCAATATAGATACAACCTCCCGGATAACCCAAAACATTGATCTACTTCAGAAAGCCTCTGCAGCATTTGATGTTTTTCTCCCCCTTTACAGATGGACTTCCTAACACTTTTGCGAAATAATTCACTGTTGTTAAACAGGGCAGGATTCAGTCGTGAGAAGTCTTGAGTGAGAGAAATGGCAATTACAATGAAAACTTATGGTTGAAGTATCTTTTCTTTTTCTTTCTCTTCTATCTAAGTTATATAAAGATTAAAAATACATACTTTTGATGTGACTATTTAGAAAAGACCAAGTCAGATTATGACCAAGCCAATGTTTTAAGGACATACTTTATCCTTCAAAAGGTATTTTAAGTGGCTTCACTTATAAAGATAAATAGTCTGATCAGTGAATTACCAAATTTACCTTAAGTAGCTGGTACGAAAGCAGCCATGTGATTTCTGCATTGTTCAGTATATTTCCCTGTGCAAGTTTCATGTGAAGATGTGGGATTCAGTAGATTCAGTAGAACTGAATCTTCCTAGAAAAGTCATACTGAGGTACTCTAAAACCCATGGATTTGCTAGAGTACTGTTTGTCAGCATGATACAGGTAATTTATTTTTCTCTATTTAGCAAGTTAAGACTTGGCAAGTTGGGTCTTGAATGAAAACATACATTGTGAGCATTGTCACTATATGTACAATGACACTAAAATCAACACAGCTGAGCAAAGAGAAAAGCAGACTGATCTGAAGTTGAATAGCTGCACCTTATCAGAAATGGCCTTGAGCACAGGCAGCCAACACCCTTTTTTTGGATTAAAAGATTGCTCTCTCGGTCCTGACTCTTGTTTCTGACTTATAACCTTGAATGAATGAAAAAAAATGCCCTTTTTTACTGGAAGCTGTCTTGCCATCTGGGTGATTTGGCATAACTGCTGGTGACTACAATAGTTGGTCTTCACTGAAGAAGACTATAAAAAATAACGAGACTCCTAAAAGAATAACTAGCCTAAATATCAAGAACAGCTATTCAGAGTGGACGAAATTGAAGGAGGAATAAAATTACACAAAGGGTTTTTGAAAGCAAAAAATGGGGACAATGATTGAATTTGAGCCTTCTACAGATGCGTATGAAGGCATATGGAAATATTCAGAAATTCAAGAATATTGAGAGAATAAATCCTTAGTATGTTTCTGAAAAAAAGAAGCAGTGAGACAGAGCTTGGGTTAAGTACTAGTGAGGGAGAGGCCTGGAATAGTGAAATAAGGCTGAAGTTTTTTCTTGTTTGATCTCCACTATGTTTAAGGAAACAGGCTCTTCTGCTCAGATTTTGCAAGTGGATTAAACTGTAATAAAGAGGGATCTGCCTCTGGCGTCACATTATTGAATAGAAACAACAAACATGCTTAAATTATTTCTCTAATTTGAAAGACTCCTCTAATATCTTGTAGTTTTTAAAATCCACTAGCTGTAAAAGAAATCACGAGTGCTAAAAGCAGTCAGAGAATAGATAATTTATGCTTCTGATAACTGGGCAATAATAGGCTGCAAATACCAACATAAGAGACTTAGTCTTTGCAAAGTATGAGTATAAATCATGTGCCTTGGAAGTACACGCTCAAGAAGGATGTAAAAAGAAGAAAATTTATGGCATAATTTTTGCTTGGTAGTTGTCTATACCACATCTGGTAGAGTCAACCCTTTATTGATGATTGTGTCAGCCTGCGTAAAACTAATAGAGGACATCATGGTACATGTAATGAGAAAAATACAAAAATATGGACAGAAGACATCTCCTAATATGGTATTACAAAACTCGGAAAAATGAGAACAAAAATATAAAATGTCTGAGTTTGGACTACCCTGTGGAACATCTATGATTACATTAAGATGCTAATATTTTGTGTATGCTTTTTTTTCTTAAGGGCGTCTTTGTGTAAAAATATAACCACAGAGAGATCTTTAACAAGTGCTATATATGTTCTAATTTTATGGCACTCTAAAATATACATTTATAGTTATATTTCAAATATACAATAAATAAAACAACTTGTTAACCATGCTGTTTCACTTTTTCCTTTTTTTTTTTTTTTTTTTTTAGGAACTATGAAATGAAAATAATTTCATCATTTATAAATGTGTTTTCTGCAACATATTGTGATACTGTGGCAAATATAAAGATACAGAGTGTGCAGCTTTCATTCTGCTGGAGGTTATCTCTAGAACAATTTTAATACGATAAAATTATACATTGATAATTTTGTTTTCAGCAGAAGAAAATTCATCTGATTCAATTATATTTTGTAGAACCTGATTTCACTGAATCATAATAAATGTTGTAGAACATGTCCATTCCACAGACCATGGAATATTTTAGTTTCTTTGTCTTTCTCCCTTTCTTTCTTTCTTTCTCCATTTTTATAGGGAGGGAAAATAAGCTGCTAAAATTCTCCACTTTCATGATGTTGATGGCTGGATTATTCTCAAGCTTCTCAATCACATTGGTAAGAAAATACTTCAAAATTTGTTTTGAATTGCCACAAATAATTGGATTTTTCCCTCCATGTAGTTCAAAGAGTTGACACCTCAGTTTTCATTCTCGCTGTCATCAAGGAAAGCAATATAGGATATCAATGAACTTGTTTTGCTGAGCGCCAATCAATCATCTTAGGAACAGCAGGAAATAAACTCAGTCATCCTGAAAGTGATATTGTCAGTCATAAAATCAAAAGGCAGGGTACAAATAATACACACTTGAAGCACTATAGACACTACATATGCCTGACATCTACTGAATGATTCATGACATTTCTTCCCATCTTACCAAGAAAATGAGGCAGAGTTTGAATGAATAATAGATGTCCAAGGTGAATCTTCAGCAGAAAACTTATTATTGATGCCAGAAAAAAAGGAAGGGTAAATTTTCGTAAATTCAAAATTTAGTTGATAGAATAAAAGGCATTTATTATCAAGGATTTCAAAGCTGACAAATAAAAAGGTTGATTGAGATAAGTGAGCAGTATCTTTGATGCCAAAAAAGCAAAGGTAAGTCCCTTTGAGACTACAGAAAATTTAGAAAAACAACACAACTAGGGGCTGATCTAAGGAACTCTAAATTCAGTTGAAAAAGTCTCCCTGTGTTTGAGAAATTGTGGTTTGAGTGTCTAGCATGTAGATTTACGTTCTGAATGCACTTGTAAAACTTCCAGTCCACTACATGTAAATTGATCTCTTTCTTCTTCCTGTCTGGGGCATTCTCCCAAGCCAATGGATACTGTGATCTTTTTTCTTGGGTATTCATTTGGTTTTCTCTGCTATCACTTGTTTCACTATGAATAATGCATGTGTACAGAGAAAGAATTCAATTTCCTTTAAAATGAGTTAATTATTCACTCTTGCTTGCTACAGTTTAACACCATAAACTGGCAGTGTGAATAATTGTTAGTTGAGAGCCCATTTAATGAACTCTGAAATTCATGTTATGAGGACAGAACACTGATAAATTTATATGAGGGTAATTGTTAAGCAAATCATCTACGTTCCTTGTGTTACAATTACTTTATAACAACATATAAGCAGAATACTGACTGTGGCCTCAAATCAATTCTCCCTGCTTTTGGGGAAGGCATTCTGGGGGTTATTCTGATTAAGGAAGGTTTAACAAATGCTGCGTATTGTGGGTAAATCCCTAGCTGTTGTTCCAGATGCTTTAGAAGTTTTGAGTTTGTTGAAATCTCTACTGGTTATTTGGGAAAAGATCTCAAAATTAATGAAGAGCTGTCATCTAGAGTTACATTTCAGGCATTTGGTATCAGGGAACTTTGACAATACCAAAAAATACTGGACTAAAATATCCATTAACTAGTTGTCGTAGCCACATACAGAGGAGATATTGCCCACAGGTTTGATGGGCAGGCTTAAACTTAATTTACAACAGCAGCACCTAGAGTTTTTATGTAAGTCTTATGTAAGTTATTTCTTACAAATGATAAATCTGAGCAGAATGTGGCCTGTGTTAGTGCCAATCCAAATAAAAATGAGACCCATAAAGTTTCACCATCCTTACCAGTAACATGGATTCTTCATGTTCCTCAGGATCACAGGAACCTGGAACCTGTATTTCTAAGGTCTATTTGATTTTGGGAATTACATGGGATTAGCTGCATGTCCTCCTTTATCTAGCAATGCCATTAATCTGCTGTTCTTAAAGCTGATTTCTTTCATTCTTCTGGAAGCCTGAAAAATAGCAAAAAAAATTTTATTTAGAGAACTGGTCTTGACTGTGTCAAGATGTAGGTTTGGTTTGTAGTTCTCCTCTAAAGCTTCTCAGTTTTCTGATAATATTCATCACAGTTTGACTGATGATTGTACAGCATCTTAAGTGTCTGTTTTATTTCTTAAGGTAAGTATAATTCCAGGACTTGACCCAAAACAATCTGAAAGTGAGGAGGCAAATCAGAACGCAGTAAGTCATATACAGCATGTTTGTATTTTACCTCTAACAGCATACTTCTAAAGCTTGAGAAAGTACAAAGTTTGCTTTCTAGTTTAGATAATGACTTACTTAAATTTCTTAGTTGGTAAACTGTGTTCAAAATCTCGGTATATTACATATACTCTAGGATTCAAACCTATCCAGTTTAGTAGGTGTCTGACCTGGAACAGTGTGTAGATTGGGATAAATGGAGGTGATACTATTATCTGTTCCTTTTCAGAATTGTCTCTTTGGCTATAAGTTTTCATGAATAGAGCTAAATTGGTACCACGCAAACAGATTTGTTGCAGAATGTTTGAAACCGGCGTTAATCTGTACTATTAATAGGTAGCATAAGAAACTCACCACAGTACTGGCTGGTTCATGCCTGTAAAAGACAACATTCCACCTCAACCTGTCAACACCAGAAAAACGTCCTTGGAGCCAAACAGTGAGTTGAGACACATTACTTTTCCTCTGTTTGCTGGTCCAAAACAGTTTCTTCTCTCACTGAAATAAAAGTAGCATGTTGGATAATTTATCTATGCATGTTCAATAATAAATAAATAAATAAAAAGATTTCAAACTTTTTTCCAATAAGACCCTGAAATACAACAGTCCTATGTTACTTCTATGTTGAAAAGACATAGAAAATTATTCAGTCTTTTATGCATAGGTTATAGGAAATATTACATGAAGTATATATATATATATTATATATATATATTCTATCTGTAAAAGAAAAACAAGGTGCATTCCTTACAACATATTTGCTATCTGTAAATTAGTGAGAAGTCATAATGTTTAGATGGCAGAGTAAGTGCAAACTGTTCATATAGTAATGCTCACTGTGGTTGTTCTTGCTGCTAGCTGGAGCTGTGGTATGACAGGTTTCTTAAGTCACATGGTAGTCATTTTGACACTGTCTTCTTGACTTAATCATATCATTAATAATTAGAAACGATGCACTAATGAAGAGAGATGATGACGCATACATTTACAGCAAGATATTTTTGCTGAAAATTTCCAAGCTCATGAACATTTTCAGATATATCTGAATGTTGCTTGAACCTGTCATAAATAATGAAAAAGCCCGTGAGCAATTGCAATAGAATTACAGCTTTGTATTCCTGAGTGTTAGTTTTCATTTGCTTGTATTGTATTGATTTAACTTAGTAATATTTAAGCCAAAAAGCATTTTAGTATCAGTTTTTGGTCCCTCTGGAAAACAAACAGTGATCCAGTGACCCCTAAAACTAAGAGTGCAAGTTATGTCTCTTTTGCGGTCTTTATAAAATGCTAATAAACCAAAAAGTAGTACAAATTATTGTGCTATAAAAAGGTTGGGTTTTTTTTTTATAGTCTGTAATAGGAAAGAGATATATAGAATGCAAGTTTATAACTGCAATTTCATTGACTTCCTAAGTTAAAATGTGGAGACATACAAATGCATTTGCCTAAGAAAGAGAAACCAACCATTCTCCCATAATCAGAAAGATGCTGTTAGCACTCAGAAGTGCTTCTGGAGAAGTAGAAAAGTATTTGATACATATTTTAAAGTTTTAATAGTCTTTGAGATTAAATAGAAACTTTTACCCTCTGCCATGGACAAATGCACAAAAGTGCGTCCCAGTCTAGAAGACAGCGCTTCAGAAGCAGAATATTATGAACTTAATTTTTCAAATGGAAAAATTCCTCAGAGAAATTTCAGCTGAACTTGTGGGTAGGTATAATGAATGTGAATTTCACCTTTTTTTCCCCTGGAGAAAAAATGAATTCAGCAAAATAGTTGTGGGTTTTTTTAAAAAAAACCAAACAAATAAAAAAAAAACCCCAAACCCAAAAAACTCTTACTCAAATTAGGGATGTTCAGTGCCAAGACCAAGTTCAAGAGAAAGAAAAGAAATTCATCTGGGCAGGATTTACCCAAGGAAAACTGAGCTAGTAGAAAGCCAAACCATGGCTAGAGACAAGCCTAAATTCTCTCAGTTGTGATAAGTTTTAATAAGTTTTCATTCAAATCCCAAAAGACCTTTTTTTTTTTCCTGATGCTCTGACATAGTATAATCCATTATGGATAATTCCTTACAGTAATCTGAAGTCATTGATGGTCAGCTTTGGAATTAGCTATTCTCCATATTCTCCATTCATCCATATTAATATTCCAGTCAGAAAATGCAGATCCTGGTATCAATTTCAATGGGATTTTAGTACAGTATATACAGTAAGTCTAATGACAAGTGGATATAAATGGCAATATGAACATTTTTTATTTGCAATGTTTTTACTTAGATACCTTCTAAAATATTGAGTTGCTATTGAATGTTGAATTCAGTCAAGAGAAGAGTCTCTTCCACATCCTGAAAAAAAATTACTCTTCTATGTCTTGCTATCCATTTGAACAAATAAAAATAATGAAATCAGAAAAAGGTGGTAAGTTAAAGGCAGCCCCAATGGCAATTGAGATAGGAAACTATTTAGTTGTAAGCCAAAATAGGTCTTTTCCCAGTAACAAAGATGATATTTGACCTCCTGGATCTAGGTATCATGTGCTGGAGTAACTTGCATTTTATTATCCTGGAAACACACAGCTTCCCTTTTGCCAGTAACAACTGGAAAAGTCTTTACTTGCTTTTGGAAGCAATCTTGGCTGTCTTTTTAATCATTACAAAACCAGGCCTCCGATCCTTTACTGGACATCTGGGCTCTACTATAATGCAAATGATAAAATAATGGTTGACATGATACTGAACTCTCTTCATATAAAAGGATAAGCATATCCTACCACTCTTCCCTCTCTGCTCACCCAAGGTGAAGGTATTTAAGCTAATCAAAGCAATTTTTAAAGCAAAGAAAAAATTCAATACATTCATAAAATATGTATCTCACCAAGGAATTCCCTCAGGTCCTTGACCCTCTTCTCACTTCATTTGCATGGTATATACTGGAAAAGGCAGGCATCCAAGATCATGTATTTTTGCTGAAGTGAGGTATATCAGATATTTGCACAAAGGGACAAAGAAAGTTAAAAAAAAAAAAAAACCTACCCTGGTTTCAAACACCAGTCAAGTCTTTTTCTACTTATTACTAAGTATATAAAGCAAGAAAAACACATACAGTAATTTTGTAGCTTTCCAAATAAATTCAAGCTCTGTCCCCTAGTTCCCCCTGACCTCAATGCCTTCCAAATAACTTTATTTAGGTGAAACTGCATTAACATGTTCCACTGTATAGTAGGAAAGTTTGTGGCAGAAAAATTCATGTGATCCGATATAAGAACCAGGAAATAGATTCCTGAGGTTATAGGTACCAAATCTTTCTGTGCAAATTAAATTAAAATTTCTACTTACCAAATGAGTCACTTAAGCAGTGAGCTGGCCAGTCAATGAATACAAATATTTTTTGCCTCTTTCTAAGCTAAAGTCATCAAATTCCATCTTCATCATCCAAATCTCTCCTCAATAGCCTATTTTTTTTTACAAACAATATATGTTGGAAAGTGAGGAAGAAAATGAGCATGCAGTAGCTGATACAGCAGCCTTCATTTTCTCATAGTTAAATTAAAAATAAAACTTTGGAAGGGCTCAGATCACACAGGATTTATAGCTCTTCTTTTTTTTTTTAATTCCTGCATTGAAAAAACTCAAATCTGTGGTTTCTACTTTTCTGTGATCTCTTGTACCTCTTCTGTGCTCTCTCGATATCACAATTCTGGTTTGAGAAGTCCCCAGCATGCAAAATTTAATTATAGCAGACAGCCCTGTGGAGTTATCACAGACCTGAGGCCCCGTAATATAGCTATTACTTGGAAATATACTGAAATGAAATTGCAATGATCCAAACCAAAAATAAATTAGTAGATTTTCTTTATAATTTGAAATTTTATTGCCATAGTTTAATAAGTTTTCTTTCAACTACAGAAAATATATTGAAAACTTGTTATTTTCCATGCTTTTTTGTTGCCAGAAATACCTCTTTTTGGACTCAAAGTAAATCTCTTACTTTTGTAAATCACTTAGGCCTTTTTGATGCCTAAATAAACATGCCTCCTAGGTATATTCTTTTTTAGTGTCCTATCGATACAGTTTTAGAAGTCATTATGCTATTTGTAAATTAATAGTTTAAAAATCTGAGGTTTTCTGTCTTAGAATTAGGTTCATTTGAGTTGAGAATTAATCTTCAAGCATTATATGTCTGGAGCCTCAGAAAAAAAAAAAAATGTTATTTTTTGCCTAAGAGACATTTCTTTGTATTTCATATTCCTTAAAGATGGAAGGGAGAAAAAAAAAAAAAAAAAAGGCAAGAAAAACAGGAAAAAAAATTGTCTAAGCAAGAAAAGACTCATAATCATATTGAGTGAAGAGGTAACATCCTGTGTTAGTTTCAGGTATTTGGGAGATATTTTTTTTCAATAAAAAAGCTTCAAGGCTTCTTCGAATACAATAGGCTCTACTTTATACAGGACCAAAAATAAATAAATAATTTTAAAAAAAAATCTCTGTCAGAGCATGTGAAATTTGACATTAGCTTATCTGAACTGATTTAACACAGAAATGATTTATAAAATGCAGAGAGGCATTCAGTTTAAGAATGGTAGTATGCACCAACAGAACACTGTCTATTTGGCCCATTGACTTCAGAAAACTCAAAAGACTCTATTAATCACCTACCCAATAAGTTATTACTTAACATGTCCTTGATGCAATTCCCTTTATGGAAAACCTAAGAGAAGATGCGTATTGATGCATTTTTAGAAAGGTGTTCCAATTTTCCTTATTATACTAAGATGTCCCTTACTATACTAAACTAGCTCTTTTGTCAAACATGCTTTTGAGGCTGTGTTTTAAATTATTTAAATAAAGTTAGCAATGAATCTTTGTATGTTGCACAACAGAATAACAAACTAAGAGGTTGAAGAGGTAGGGATGTGGAATAGAGAGAAAGTAGAAATACTGAGAAACTTATTTTCCCTCTGAGACCAAACGGTTCTTTGCAGAAAGATTCATTCACACTTGGCTGTGTGAGGACCAATTTAAATTATTTTCGCAGAGTATTTTTCTCTCTTTTTGTATTATTTCAGTTGCTGTGTGGTTGCTTCAATGAAAGTTTTCTTCACTCTTTCTGTTTATTACTTCTTAACAAATCGAATGCAATACATCAGACCTTACTATCATGGAAATGAACATGTCTTGAAAAATACAGAAAGGCTGTCAGTTGTTAGATTAGCCTGGAGTTATCAACTTTGATATGATGATTTGCATATCGTCTGCAGTACTTTTTTTGTTGTTGTTGTTTGTTTTTTGAGAAAAAAAACCCCAAGCTTCTCTGGAATAAACCCATGTAGAAACTATCTTCTGAAGGAATAAGTTTCATTCAATAGAAACATCTTGGGAGAAATATTCTTTAGAGAATTTAGCTCCTATTTTCAAATCTGTAACTCCCAAGATGAGATCTGTGTAATTGCAGGAAATATTCAAAGAGCTCGCAGAGCTCACGAGCAGCTGGGTCAACAGCTACTTGATTTTCTCTGGCCTGCAGATGAAACATTCTCTCTCTGAATAACGTGTTTCCTTAGCCCACATTTTCCTCCATTCTGAATGATGATTCATTCTTTATGAAATTTCTTATTCTAAAGCAAAGGGGTAACAGGTTAAATTCAATCTCTATTTCTCTCCATCCCTCTCTCTTTGCTTTCATGTTAATTATATTTCTGTCTTGTTATCGTCTGTCTGTCCCTCTTTTTCCTTTCCATAATCACAAATATAGTTTTGAAAATCAGCGGCTAAGCCAAGGCACTTTACTTCTTTTTTTTCTTTTTTCTCTCCTTTGAAGTGCAGCTAGTAAAGGAAGATCTGTTGTTCTCTTTAATGCAGTTGCTTTGCATCCTGAAGAATCAGAATCTATCAGGTTTGGGCTCAGTGTTTTTCTTGTTTGAGGACATTCAGAATCCCAGCCTTTTGGAAAGCACTCTGGTCACTAGGCTGCAGGCTACAGGGGACCATCTCTCTTTTTGTCAAGCCTCATCCTCTATATGTCAGAGATCTGTTCTTCACTAGAGCAGAGAGGAAGAACATGAGTTTTCCATTTAACAATGATTGGGAAAAAACACATAAATAAATAAATAAATAAATAAATAAATAAATAAATAAATAAATAAATAAATAACTTGGGACAGTCAACTATGTGAATGTCCCACAAAAAGACATACTAGACTTCCACCTATTCTATGTGGAAAAAAAAAAGTTTATGTATATATATATAAAAAATGAAAATTTCCAATAGAAGAAAGAATCCTTGTGCTCCTTCCTGCTCTGCACAGCCTGTCCCCAACTTAGAGCTGAGGGAAACATTCTGGGGAATAGATGTGAGTTTTCCTTCCTTCAGATGAAGGAAAGAATTTGCTATGCACCATACCATTGGGTAATACAGCACAGTGGTGGGACTAGCAGTTTCCCCTTTCATTGATTTTATGAAAACTAATAATTACTTTGAGAGTACAATCCGTTCTGGGCAGGCTGGCTTTCAGGCTCAGAGAAAAGTTCAATAGAAGGAAAAACTTGAAGTACCTGGGATGCCGGTAGGACTAGGTGGCAACTGAGTGAGAACTTTGGATCTTAGGATGCATATGTTAAGTGCAAGAGGAGTGAAGTGGGACCTCTCCAGCTCCTGCTGTGTGTGCATCCCAACTGTTAAACCTTAGCTCCAGTACACACTTCTCCCCTTGTAACATTTTACAAGGCACATTCTTTCCTGTTGCTAGGAATTAATATTTTTTCAGGATCAGAAATTGGTAAAGACTGAAGAGTGTTCTTTGCAGAAACAAGTGAGGGACAGAAGCATGAGCTTTTCAGCTTTAAGCTGAGACTGACAATAAAAAAAAAAAAGCTCTGCTGACTGTGGGAAGAGTAATTTCCATAACACAGATGTATCATCAAGGTCACTAATTCTACTTTCCAAACAGTGCATAGTTGACAGCTACTAAACCAACTGTTCTACTTTAAGAGCAATTTGAAAGATTACCAAGCCCTGTTTAAAGACTGTCATTAATGGTGGTAAGTGTACTTCTCAAATAAAAAATGACTGTGGTATCATGCAGCTTTTGAACTGAATAGTTACCTGTACCTTTTTCATGTTTGAGTTATGTATCTGTGTCTTTTGTCAATAAATATAACTGGGGTTATGGTAACCTTCCTGTTGTATATATTTCATTTATTGAATGATCGGTATTTGAATGAGTCTTAAACTCAATGCATGAAAAGAAAAGAAAAGAAAAGAAAAGAAAAGAAAAGAAAAGAAAAGAAAAGAAAAGAAAAGAAAAGAAAAGAAAAGAAAAGAAAAGAAAAGAAAANGAAAAGAAAAGAAAAGAAAAGAAAAGAAAAGAAAAGAAAAGAAAAGAAAAGAAAAGAAAAGAAAAGAAAAGAAAAGAAAAGAAAAGAAAAGAAAAGACAACAACAAAAAAAAAAATCCAAAACTTTGCTCATTTCAAAAGGGCAGTTAAAGGGCAGCTAAAGTATAATTTAGGATGGAGGAGGCTTAGGTGTAATGGCTTTTCTATTATAAGCTGATTTCTAGCATGAAAGTGAAAGACAAATGAGAAAAGAATGTTAATATCGAGACATATAAAGTGTTGTGGCAGTTTTTACAGGGAGATTTTATTTGAGTGCTTTTTAGTGCTTCTGAAATGTCATTTTGCCTGGAACTGGGAATGGACAGTCTGAAAAAATAAGCATGTATCATATTGATACGTCAATCATAGTTAACAGGCACTGTTGGGACATAATCTCTTTCAATCAGTCTCTTGCTGGCTGGGAGATAGCGCTCATTACTGTGCAAATGAACCTGCAGCTGCTTTTTGCAGGAAGTTGCAGAAGGTGACAAGAGCTAGTTAAATGGGGTCACTGATTAAATGGATACATCTCTAAACTTTAGGATGGGCACTAGGATGTTAAAAATATCCTTTGTGGGATTTTCTCTTGACAAAAAAAAAAAAAATTGGAGGACAAAACCTTTTTTTTTTTTTCCCAAAAAAGTTATGTGTATCTTCAGTATCTCTCTTTCTCTTCCTTCCTCCTCTTCCTCCCTTCCTTGTTTCTCCCTTTTTTCCTCCTTTCCTTCATTCCTTCTTTTCAGCAAAAACAAGGGCATATACCTCCAGCGGCAGGTTCAATATTTTCCCAGCATAATTTTACTGGCAAAATACTTAAGTGTTGCTTAGTGAAAGCTAAGTTCTATTTCTGTAATGTAATAGCATTATTGTGGCTACTATACAGTGGGAAGAGGAGAAAAGAGAATAAGATTCAATGTATGCCCGTGTCTCACATAAGCTGCATAAAGATGAAGCAGATTGACTAAAACCATAGGAAGACAGGCCTATTTCATTACAGTAATGACTAACAAACCTTGTCAAGGAATGCAAAGTGATGGCAGTAGGATAAAAGTAGCCAAGCTTGTATGTTCAATGTATGTGAAGAAAAGCTGCAATTATGAAATTATAGCTGTAAACTTTGCACACTAACGTTTATCTTGACCAATAGTATTGAGCTCTTGCCTCCTTTCCGGCTATTAAGGGTCAGTAGCACTTTTTAGTCTTCCTACTTTCTATTGTCCAGGAAAAGTGGTCTCAATAAAAGTGTGGTTCTGCATTGCCATGCATCAGGGCTGGGCAGGGCTATCACTTCTACTGTATGTTGCATAGCTCTGACTGACAGTATAAAAGTTTATATCAAAGTAATTGTTATTTATGCCAGTTGTGGTTTTATTTTTTGGTATTTCCCTAAGAATAGGTCTGTATATAGAGTAATTTCTTGTTAGCTTTTCCAATGATACATATATATATGGAGCAAGGTGTAAATGGACATATTCCAGAGCTATTTTGAGTAACTGGGGTTTTCTTTTTCTGCAAGATACTCATGCTCTTATTCAATGCATGCAAAAATGTGCCATTTTTCATGAACTAATTTAAATGCAAAAATCATCTCTGCTCCAAGGCCTATGCATTACTACAAGAAAATTATGATCTTTCTCATGGGAACATCCTTGCTGTATTTGAAAGTGATAATACTTTGAGGCTCAGAAACTGAAATAGAAAGCAGTAAAATTATTAGAATACTTCATTTTCTAGGCATCCCCATAAGTAGGAGGAATATAGCCCAAGGCATTAATATACTTGAGTTAACTCTCCTGTGGTTTTGTGTAACACTCTCACTACTAAATTAAAACATTAGAGTTTCAGCTAGAGTGGAATCGGAAGCTTTTCCCTCCTTACACAAATTGTCGAAATTCTTGGGGAAAAAAAAAAAAAAGGCACTATAAATGAAAATGGGCTTGCAGTGAGTTACTTATATAGCAGGTGATTTGGAGAATTTTTCCTTTCACAGGTAAGTTCTTTAATAACTAGATTCTGCCCTGTAACTCTTATAGATCCATCTCAGCTGTTTAAGGTAAATTTGTAATGGGTTCTGAAATACCCACAAAGGTCACCTTACATGTTTGGTAACAATATCCCTTTCACTGATATGATAACCAGGAATGAATTTCCAATGGAGAATTAGAACACTCAAAGCCGAAAAATGATTTGACCATTCATATATATGTTGTGCATACCAAAGTTAAATGCTTTATCCTTTCTAAGTTTTAAAAAGAGCATTAGAAACAAGTGGTATGGAACATGTTAGCAGTGAATCTATTTTATTTTCCAGTAATGTTCACTGAAAATGCCCCTTCTCTCAAAACAAAAAAACCCAAAAAAACCCAAAAAAAACCAAACAAACAAACAAAAAAAAAACCCCACCACCATTGGCAACAAAACAATACACAGAAATTTTGAATGTGTGTTTTCTGATAAAGTTGTCAGTCAGCTCATACTGGAATCACGTTTAAAATAATTCATTAATTCATTTACCTGTTTCTGCATTCTGCCCAGTCATTAGCAAAGCGAGAACTGTTAGGTTAGGTGGTAAAAGAGGTGATATCACAGCGGGGGTGGGGTCTAGGATTGCTAGTGGACATTGCAGCAGATACGTCAGATAGTAGATGAGGTGGCCTGGGAGCTTGTGGTGCCTGCATGTCCCCAAAGGGTCAGACCACAGGAGAGCTTCCCACCAGAGGGACCAGGTAACTTCTGGAGAGACCATAGGGCCCAGGGGCCAACGGAGACCAACCTGTGTGCATATGTCTAGAGGGCTGGAGAGCTGGAAGAGGGGGAGCCAGGACCAGTCACTGAATGGGCTGAGTCCAAGACCATCTGCTGGAAGGGTCCATCCACAGTGCATGTGTGTTTTGTGTATGCATGTTTGTGCATGAGGTCATCTGTGCCAGCAACTGGTTGGGACTGTGGCCTTGGTGGCTTGTAGATACAGATGTCAGCAGCAGGGAAGCCCTAGGAATCAGGAACAGCTACTGGGCAGACTGATTGTCTAAGCTCAGCTACTGGAAGGACTCACTTTGTTCAAGAGCATATATGTATTCATGTTCTACTGATAGACTTTCCTCCTAATCAGTCAAAGAGGAAGAAGATCATCAGTGCTGTTTCTGTTTGTGTGTGTATGCTGAAATGTTTTGTCTATGTATATGTATGTAAATATATGTTACTTATGTGTGCTGGGATAGGTGCCTACTGGGAATACATGTTCAACTTTGGACATGCACATGGAGCTGTGGTGGGTTGTGTCATCAGATGACTGAGTTTGGTC
This sequence comes from Eudromia elegans, assembly GCA_003342815.1. Lineage (NCBI taxonomy): Eukaryota > Metazoa > Chordata > Aves > Tinamiformes > Tinamidae > Eudromia > Eudromia elegans. The sequence goes on along the minus strand of PTEX01000012.1, from coordinate 7,684,235 downwards.
TTCTTACCTCATAAAAACACTGTGTCTCATAAATAGTCTCCTAGCGCTTTCAGCTTCGTAAAGCTTCACTTTGTTCCAGTGGGGATAATTACATTTTAACAATCTTAGTCTGTTTTATGCTATAACTTTCTTAAAATGTCATGTGTGTCTGTCACAAGCATAGTATTGCTAAGCTGGTGTGTAAATATTTCCATCAATGTATTGTATAAATATTTCCATCAATGTAGTTTGGCAGGAGAGTGTTTCTCAAATTATCTTAGTTCTTTTTTTGATTATAATCCTAAAAAAATTTTTTTAAAAAAATAGAAAAACAAATTAATCTCTTCTCCAGTCTTTCACTTTTTCCCTTTGCAGCATATAAAAATGTATCTCAACAAAGCAATTTTGTGAATCTGAAGTGGAAGATGGGTATATTTATTAATTAAAGCACAAACTGAAGTTCTTGTACAATTTGAAAAGTTTTGCAGGAACTGGACATGTGTTTCTATCATGAGTGTAACTACTAGTAATATAAATGAGGACTTTTTTTTAGATAATTGTGCCTTTCTAATATACAGATTTGATGTCCTGGTGTAGTGTTTTATATAACGGAAAAAGTATTTGAGCCTCTTGGAGTTTACTGCTTCTAGACCGACGATTTTGTTGAAGACTAATTGTATATGTTTATAGATCTTTTTATAAGTTATCACTTACTCATTAAAATAAACTGAAGTATTTTTTCATGCTCTATAACATCCATCTGTCCTCCATTCCTAGAATGACCATTATATCATACTGAATTTCAAAACTCTGTATTCAAGTCAAATTCTAAAGTTCCTTTTCCTGTATAATTCTCTCCTCAGAGAAATATATGTATCTGTGGTTTTTAGAGAAATGGGTGCAAGGGTTCATCACATTGCCCATGCTTCATAACCACCAGTGATGGAACAGAGAACTTGTCTAGCAAAATTTTCCAGATGTATGATGGAGAGGACTGGAGATCCTGTGCTGTTTGGGTATTTACCATTGTCTGTTACACATCTTTACTATACCACCTGTAGAAAATATCACATTACTGAATTAATGGTATTGTAACTATGACATAAACTGTACATTAATTTGTTCTTTGGTATTGTCTTACTAGTAACCAAAATTGCCTACAGTAATTCACCTCAGAAATATTCTACACTAAATATTAGAAAGCGCTGTATACTAGTTTCAGTGAAAATCAGTCAATATGTATACTTTTTTTTTCATTTCTATGTATGTATATATGTATGTATCATTTATTTAACATCTGTCTTATTTGCTTCACTTCCTAGAGTCCAGGATTTTTCTAATGGATTCTTATTGTTAAGTAGTCCCTTCTGAGCACCAGATAGAACAACTATCAGATGTTCTGGGGAAAAGTACTACTCTGGAAATATCAAGGTCTGTTCTGCTTTATCCTCTCTATACACCTCCAGTATTTGTGTTCAGCATAAACCAATATTCCATTAAAAAAAAAAAAAAAAAGTAGAGAAGGAAAAAGGATAAAAAGGCAGTCTAGAACTAGAACATATAAACTTTTACAAAATGCCCTTGATGGGATTTATCTCACCTAGTTTTAGATAATTGTAAATTGTACATAGGTTTACTTCAGAGTGAGATTCATCACAGTGTAGATTCATTTGAGTACACAGATGATATCTTCATGGACTTTAAAAAAATATCTAGGAGGCCAATTTCAGATGTAGAAGTCTTCATCTGAAACACCTACAATAAATCAGATAAATCTTAGTGCTTGTATAAACTATAAATGATCTAAATGAAGACTGAATACCCAAGACCAGCATTGGAGCCAATGAAGGGAAATAGGCACTTTGAGTTTTCTGTTCATCTCCAGAACTTGATATCCAATGCTCATCAAACAAATTGTATCCTAAAGGTTATATGCCACAGGTTTCTATGTTTGGTAAGGTGTTCCCTATCCCTAATACCATTATTTATAATAAGAAATTAATTTATATGTAGTTAATTACATAATGATTATATGGATGTGGACAGTTATGTGAAAAAATTGAATGACAAAAAAGCAGATGTGAGAGGCAATATTTTGGTGAAACTCCAAGATAGTCCTCAGTTGTCACCATCCTGCAGTTGCTTACACTGCTACCTACAGATAGTGCACACAGTATAGATGGTGTCTAAGTTCCTTCTCTCTTGTCAGCTGATGTCTCTGTAAATAAAGGTATTAATAAATTCTTTTCACAAGAAAGAGCCATATGACTGCCTGAGTAGCAATCCTAATGCTGTGCACTGCAAACTCTTTGTTCTAGAATTTGGTCTGTGGTTCAATGCCTATCGTATTAAAGTATTGGTTTAAAATCAGTGATTTAATTAATACAACGTGGCTACATATGAGGCTATGTCAGACTTCCTTAAGGATTATCTACGCTGCAGAAGCTGCTGCTGTGGTGGTATCAGCCACCATAGGGGAAAAAAAAAAAGAGAGAGAGATAATAAAGGATTTTTTTCTTTTAACTCTCTTTGTTCTTTTGTCATCATGAGCAATGTAAATTAATCTAATAAAAATCCTTTTATATTGGCGTATATGAATACACATCATGTATATTGTTGGCATAACTATGGCACATGGAATGTTTTCCAGCAAAAGATATAGTCAGTGTAATCTTGCCCACAGTAATTTCTTGTGGGGCTCCAGCATTGTTACAAATGCAGCACAACAGGTTGTCTAGCCATTACCCAGTCTCACCAAGGCCAAGACATGTCTCATGCATAACAAGAACATTTCTGTTCTTAGGAGGGCCCCTTAGAGATGAGTGTGAAAAATACTTCTGTATTTCCCAAAAACCCTTGTGTTTGAGACATCAAACGCCATTTAATTTTCCTGCTCACAGTCCCACATTCTTTCAAATTTTCTGGACAGTGAAAGTGAAGGAATATTTAATAGTGATGGATAATTATTCCTTTAACTTCTCCCTGTCATAAAAGCTCTTGATGGAAGTTCAAAAGAAGACCGCTTCATTAGAAACTGTATATTTGAAAGTCAAACCTCTGTAATGCTTTGGGCAGGACATATGGAAAATTAGATCATACATAATAAGCTTTTCCAGCTAATATCTCACTGTCCAGACATATGTTGAAAATCCTAAATAGGCATAGGCCCTGCAGTGACAAGAATCATGTATCCTATTAATTTTGTATTCTGTGCAGATGTTCATATACAAGAATTATATTCTAAACATAAAACAAAGAAAGAAAGGACAGGAAAATATAAAGGAAATTAAACAACATTAATCACAAACTTTCATGTAAATGGACTGTTGGATACTTAATGGAATTTTAAACAAGTTTCACGCCTTGATTCTACTGCAATTTTTTTTTTAAGAAATTGTGAGAATGAAAAGGAGATTTTAAGAAGGAAGAATTATTTTATCTAGCAAAATAACTAGAAACAGTGAGAAAGAGAGAGACAAAGAGAGAGAGAGAGAGAGAGAGAAAAAATTAAATAATTACAGTGATGAGACCATAGGACAGTCTTAAGTGAAAAAGAATGGAAGAAATTCAATATGTAGTGAGTTAGAGAAATATCAAAACCTGTAAAGACTTCACTCAGGAAAAAAAAAAAAGAAAAAAAAAAGAAGAAAATTTTCTCTATCTCATAGCTAAGTTAGAGTTCAAAGAGAGAAAAGTAGAGTTTAAAAGCATTAAATTGATGGAAAAGGCAAGCATTTCCTAATCCAAGCAAAGTTTTGGTCAATATAGGAAAATTTGAGGGGAATGAACTTCTCATTATAGTGTTGAGTCTAATTTGCAGACCATCCTGTTGGAATGCCTCTTTTTAACTAGGAGACAAAAATTGAATTCATTTATCTCTTGCTCTAACAGTAGTAAACAGAACAATAGAACTGTGGATAAAAATTATGTGGCTTGTATCATTCTGGTTTCACAAAAATGAAAACTCCTTTGTAGCTTGAAGACCTCTGCTAGTGCACTTCCACCAGCCAGAATGACTACAGAACTGAATTTAAATCTTTGTTCCTCTTAGTTTCTTTTCATTTTCATTTTCTTTTTTTTAACACTGAATAACCATTATCTCTTACGACACTTAATGCCAAAATTACACTTACCTGTGCAACCTTAAGGGATCTAATTTAAGGCATATTCTTATGTATTTTAGCATAGTATTCCACAGGCAGAACTTACAGGTTTTGTATCTGAAGCCATAAATACTTCCTGAAAATAAGAAGAGTTTTATATACATTGTTGTTTGGCACTTACTGCCCTGGATTGACTTTCAGAAAAATGTAAATTTTTAAGAATTCAGCTATCAAATTCTACAAACCTACATTAAAAATGTGAGAAAAGCACAAATGTTTACAGATAGTAAATTGATCTAAATCTGAGTTTATTTTCCTTAGGAGAGGCCATATTATGACTGAAGTTCTAGTTTAAGCCCCAAAACAAAGAAAGATATGGTACAATATCATTACAAATCAATTGGATTGACTTTTTCAGTAAGGGCAAAACAATATTTTTTGTTCCTCTGATCTTATTCTCAGAAACATCTGAAGTGTTTTAAGTGAAATTTTCTAAGACATTTCAGCCTGAGGCACAGTCATTCAGAATGGAAAATATCAGTATGAGTGGTTCAAATTCAGCAAAGCAAATTAAAACAGTATTTTAGTGGGAGGATTGGTTAATATTAACCAAAGACCACATTATTCATAATTCTGACCCTATTTGAAAAAAAAAGTGCATAATAAAAATACTTTAATTCCTTCAATGTTTGTATCCAATTCCAAAAGATAGTTTCGAACCACCTTGAAACTCAAATTACTCTCTCTGTTACTGTATGTGCAAGAATTCCAGTACAGTTCTCTTATTTATCCCCAAATTTTGACAGTAGTTGAGCTGTTAAGTTCAATAGACTTAAATAAAATGGAAATTAAACTGTATATTGCCTACAATACTCAGTTATTATCTTGGTAAGCCTTGTGATTCTCATGCAGCAAGGTAATGTCTGGTTTTATTACACTTTATTATCTGACTTCTGAAAATATTTTAACACAAAATTTAAGCAATCGGCAAGCATAGAAGGAAGTAGTATAGTGTGGAAATTTAATTACTAGGACATTAGATCTTGTATGGGTGACTAGATGAAAGTTAGGCCTGGTATTTAGCTATTCTTTAATGATGAGACAGATTAGAATACGGTCCCATAAAATGCAGAGATGAAAATACTAATAAAGAACCTCTGTTTCTTCCAGTGTAACATTTGGATCTGAGTGTGTTCACCTCTCCCTGTAGCTGCACTGAAGGGTGCAGATATGATTTTTTTTCTTGGCCTACTAGTCCCCCAATAGCTGCTTAATTTGTTTTTAAAGACTATCCTTTTATTATAATAAAATTTCTTTTATTTATTAAAAATAGCAGCAACAACAAGAGCCTACTTGTAGAAAAAATCTTGATTAGGAAATTGTGCCATGGTTCCTCATGAAAGTTTAAATTCCCTGTACTACCAGTCTCCTCCTTAGGTTAGCTTTTATTGATAACAACGTTTTTGCTAGGGAACTGCAACTGGAGAACCCTGTGGCTGTCTGCAGCAGTTCAGCACAAGCAGACTGCAGTGCACAGTATTATATATAGTTCTAATATACGATTTAATATTCTAATACATAGGTCTAATTTTATAGTCAGGAAAACTAGTCCTTACAGAGGAGTGGTAGAAGATGACAGAAGTACATCTGGCACCACAGTAGCACATCAAGTGGAACTAGCACAAAAGCACAATTGAGCTAGAAAGTCCCCTTTCCTTTTTCCTTCCTTTCCTTTCCTTTCCTTTCCTTTCCTTTCCTTTCCTTTCCTTTCCTTTCCTTTCCTTTCCTTTCCTTTCCTTTCCTTTCCTTTCCTTTCCTNTTCCTTTCCTTTCCTTTCCTTTCCTTTCCTTTCCTTTCCTTTCCTTTCCTTTCCTTTCCTTTCCTTTCCTTTCCTTTCCTTTCCTTTCCTTTCCTAAAAAAGTCAGATCTGCTATGATTGAAAACTTCTTGGACTCAAGAAAAAATCATACACAGTTATAATAAATATGTGCCATCTGAGCTTTTTTTGGATCAGTCACCAGTTTGGAATGTGGCTAGGAAATCTCAGTGAAATCTGAAACAATTTTCTTGTTTATGCTCTTCAGCCTGTTCTCTTTGCTTTGCTCTTTGCTACTAGTAGGATGTGCTGCCCCTGTGTTTTTGCACTCCTCTTCCTCAGTAGTCGTTTTTTGCATCCCCATAATGGCCCTGAGGATTTACTTGTCCCTGTTCCAAACCTGCCCCAATACGATGGAGGCTTTCTGGTCTCATTTGGGACCAGCCTCATAGCTACAGTCCCTTTCTCCTGTCGGATAACAGGACCCTGTTATCCTGAGGGATTATCCAATCAGTCATTACTCTCTGCAGCCGTCGTTAGTAGATCACTATGAAAGACTCAAGAAAAGTTATTTCATAAAGCAGGTATACTATAGGAGAGTTGATGGCCTGGAATTATATTTGCTATTTTCTGTTTCAGTGTGGGGGAGAAATTGAAAAAGCATATTTTAAAAATTTATTTTAATGACATCCATACAGTGTTATATTAAATTTAAGATTAAGATTTGAAAAATCATACTTTTAAAATTTATTTTAACTCAATCCATATAACATTTTATTTAATTTAAATATTAATTTAAATTCAGAATAAAAAGAAACAAAAATAATTAAATAATCATTTTTGTATGTAGAAGAATGAAATTAGGAGAGTAAAATCTGTAAATGTACTGGGTTTTGAGTACTTCTTCAAGTTTTCTTGCACAAGGTTTTCTGAACTTTGTAAGACATTTTAACATTGTGATGATTTGAGCCTTTTAGATATAAATTTGGATGGCTCTCTTACCAACAAATATATAGGGATGACAAGACTGCGTGCTTGACTCAGTTGAAAAAAAAACTGCATTCCTTGAATATACGTACACATGTGCACACGTACACATGTGCAGCATGAAAACTGCTGCTAGAGTCTTTGTTAATTAATAGTTATAGTTACATAACATAGAAGACTTTCGTGATTCAGCCAGGATTAAAATAAATGTCTCTGTAAGAATTACAACCTTTTACTGTGACATGAACTAGAGAAAATCGAGTGACTGACTTGTCTTGAAATGAAACCTTGCAATTTAGTGCTATTTTGTTATCTTATGTTAAAAATGAGTAGCTCTATTACTTTTTAAAATTTCTTCCTCTGTATTTAGCATTAGAAATAGCATATTCTTTTCTTTTGTGAATAATGAAATAAAGGTAAAATGATAGTGATAGTTCAATCTCAGTTAAAGTCTTTCATAAAATATCTTCTTTTTATAGTAACGAAACTCATTCTAGGTTATATTAGCAAGAAAATTAAAACACAATTGTTAGAATAATTAGAATAGAATAATTAGAATAATGCTGAAACATACATTTACTGATTTTTCACACATTTACTAATTAATAAAGGAGATTAATTTGCCGTGTACCTTTTAGCCCTGGGAAAATTGTGGTTCTGTAGAGAGTTGGGGAAATTGCTGTTTTGTTTTGCTAAATTCCAATAACACTATCTCAAAGTAAACAGGAAAAGTTATAATCTACTTTTACAAAGAATGTGCATATTTTAATTTTTTTCTATTATTATTGCTCACTATGTTTCCAGTAGTCATATGTGCCTAAGTGCAAATTTCTTCATTACCCTAGATGGTCACTGGTGTCCTCGTACATTATTTGGATATTGCCATCCAGGAGAGCCAGCAGGGGGCTAGCTTCAATGAGGGTGATTTTAATAGTGCTGTGATGGTCTTTACAGCACTGGAAACATTTTACTGAATGTGGAAATAGTGTGTTTCATGATTTAGGAATCATTCTATATTAAATTTCTCCTGTTGAGGTTCATTTCTCTTGTCATTTCAATTCCAGCAACTGTTTGAACTATTTTTCCTGCTGATTGATGGTCTCTAAGTGGGATTTTCTTTTAGATGTGTGGTACCTATAAATTCTTTTAGATGTTTGGTACCAATTCCTCATCATCTACTGAGATAAATACCTCTCTTGTAAAACACCACACTTTTTCAGGGCAACATTTTTTATTTTCTATTTATTGCAAAGTTTCAGTTTCTCAGAGCTTCTCAGCAAAGCATTTGACTGTTTCTAATTGTTTCAAAATGTATTTTTTTTTTCATTTTTTCCCCTTAATTATTTAGAAATTCTGATACTCTTGCTATTGGAAATTCTAAGCTAGGTGCTCCATATTCCCCTGAAAAATATATCTACCTGGAAGATTCACAGTGATTGTGACTGTCTAAGTTTAAACATTAAGTTAAACTATTGTTGGTATGACAGTATCAGTTCTTGTGAGTCTTCAGACATGTTTCTACAGGAGCAACTGCACACTTCTCAAGATACTTGTATCACATGAATGGCTTTGACTAGTATAGATTTTTCACCTGAGAAACTAGAAAAAATAGTACCAAGAAATCCAAACTTTTCCCATTAAAGGCTATATCTACACTAGAAACACTTGCTCATATACTCTGCTCATGTACTGATGAATTTATATACAATCAGTAAGGAAAAAGCATAAATCAGATGAGAATAATGGATGACAAATTATCTATGCACCAGTAGCACACAAAGAAAAGCACAGATCACATTCACTGAGACAATTATATAATTCTGTATTTCTTCATAATAAATATCTAATTAAATAAGAGCCACATTTTTTTTTCAATACTCCCTTTTGGTGCTTTATTACATGTGTCTATCAGCAGCTTGCACTGAAGATGAATCAAGATAATCAGAAGAGGCATCCCACTAGATTGACTTATTAGAACATTACTTCATCTGACTGAGATGTGAGGAGGATTTATATCTCAAAAGTAATAAGGAGGCAACCAAACAGAGATAGTATTCAACTACATAGCAAATGCCATGTTGGTGCTTGATTGCCCAGAGTGTAATTCTGTCTCTGGGTATCTGACATAATGGAAATACTGAAAAAAAATCCTGAAAGTACTTATAAGGAGTCTACTTTATTTAAAAAAAAAATGCATTTTTTTTAATCTTGTAATAATATTATTTATTTCCTAGTATAAATCTTTTGTAAATCATATTGTTTACAGTAAAGCAACATAAAATATACGACAGTTTCAGTTATTTAAACTATTATACTAATGGAAAATAATTGCTATTAGCCATTCTGTGAATTAAATCTTAATGAACAGATACAATTTAATTACTCCTTAAGACTTAAAATGGGGACCTATTGAAATATGCCATACTAAATCTTCATTTATCTTTTTTTTTTTCTTTTAGTAGAACCTTCTCATTCTGTTTTGTTGTTATGACCATTTTCATGTCTAATAATTTTTGGGTTTGATCCTAGTGGAACTAGACTGAAAGGTAGGGAGTTCTTCCTGCTTGCTGCTTCCCGCTCTTGGACTTAGAGGAGAATTTGTGATCTGCTACAGCACTCCAGGATCTTGGAGCTGTTCGTTTCCCTTTTTTGCCATGGCAATATTATATAACTGTATATAAGCCTTAATGAAGGGGTGCAACATTTCCAGTGCAGCTGCCAACTGTTTCATGCAGCTGCATAGATTGCAAAAAGCTTGGCAGTATTTTTCTTAAGGTTGTGCCTACATTGGCAGGTGCAGGCTGGTCTGAGATGGTTCTGTCTGGATTAATCAAGGAAATGTAGAAATGAGTGTAGTTTCCCTGTCACTGGAATGAGTTACATGAGGTCCAGAGTAATATAGCTGCCCTTCAAAATCTCTTTTTGTTGGCTCAGATGCATTTTCTTCAAGTGAAGTTGTATTGCTTCCAGGCATAAGTTGAGTTGCCCAAGAAGATATGCTGTGCTGTACGGACCTGCCAGCCACATCTCTGCTAGCTCCCTGATGACGGCTCTATGTTTCTTTGCTCTGTAGTTAACCTTTGCAAAGAATTGTGAACTTTCCTCACTCACTTATTTTAAAAAGAGAGTCAGAAAGATCTTCATAATGATCCTTTTTTTTTTTCTTTTTTTTTTTTTTTTCTGCAATAAAGCCTTCAACAACATTACAAATTGGCAAGTATGGATTAAGTGTAATCTCTGATAGAAATACTGGAAACTTATAAAAGCTCAGCAGGGTGGTAAAAACAAAAGTAAAGAGAAAACTGGTACTGTAAAACAGCTAGGAGCAAAGGAGAAGAATTAAGGGTTGCAAGAAAAGACATTATTAAAGTTGTTTGGACCCTCTTCATCGAAAAATAACAATGGAGCTAACTGGAACTCTTGCTATTTTTTGTTCTCCTTTGTTTTCAGTTATTAAACTTTTTTCTTTTTTTTTTTTTCATGCAGACAAAAAATTTTGCCCTTTATAAATAAGACTAACTAATGAGTAAGTATTGGTGGCAATGCTGGAACAGCCAGTGACAAATCCTGGGCCACTGATTTGTTGGGTCTATAAGATATGTATTTCTTTCATGGATCTAACTGATACCTGCTCCTCCTACTGCTTTTTCACTACTGTTGAAGTGTCCTAGCTCTGAAATGAGAAAAAAAAAATATTCCTCCATGTCAACCAAATTGCATTGCAGAGTAATGAGAAGCAGTAGCTTTCAAAGAGTGATTTCCTCCTCAGCTTGGCTGAAAGCTTGTCTCAGTTCTTATCCTCTTTCTAATGGAAGTGAAGGTGTTACTCCTTTCCCATGCTCTAGAAACATCAAAGGACTATCTTCATAAACTTCTTTCCCATATATTTTAAGCAGTGTCTCAGAAGAGATACTACCCAATATCATCCCCTTAGAAGTTTATTCCAGAAATTTCTCCTAAGGAAAATCTCTGTCCTTCAAAGGGCATTTGTGAACAGATGCTTCCAATTGGAGTTTTACATTACTTGCATCTAGAAATTTGGTAAAATGTTCATTGTAATCATCAGCTTTCTTAATAAACAGCCAGTTGATGCTGATAGCTTTTGATCACATGACTCATCATTACTTCTGTCCTCTGATGTATGTCATGTGCTGATACAGCTTCTTTGGCAAGAAAACCAACAATTTCAAGGGAATAAAACACTACATCTATTTTCCAAGTCCTATGTTGGTACCAACCTCTCAAGTCTTATTGGGAACCACAGTGGACCCCATCAAGAAATTCAAGTTATGAGGGGATTGAGAAACAGACTTTAATTGTCTATTAGTCACAAGATAAAGAAATATGTAAGTCATCTCAGTAGATAGAAACTGTGAAATATCTTGTCTGGACTTACTGTTGAGGGGGAGGAAAAAGTATGCTAGTTGTTAGCCTAGTCCGTGCAACAGGTACACAAGCCTTACTGTCAAGAGTGAATAGCATATCCACTGATATTTGTCTTTGTTCCTCTGTTTTCAATTCCATCTTCCCTTTTTTTCTCCTCATTTAAATATTATGTCTGATTTAAAATTAATTTTAATTAAGCAATTTTATAATCCTTTATGATATTATCAAATAACTTTCTATAGGATTTAAAACTACAATGATTGTGGTGTGTTCTATTGACTGCTACTTCAGGGCCTTTGAAGATGGAGATAATTGTTAATGCCTTCATACCTTAGCTGCTCTTGTATTATCATTCACACTGACTTCTTGTCAGGATGATTAACTGTTTGTTCCTCTCTTCCAGGTCAAAAATGGTATGTGGTTAATAAGAAAACATATTAAACTTTATTTTATCCTCCAATATTTGTAGGATTTTTTTTTTTTATATTTTGAAAGAAGGATGAGCTACACAGTTAGTATATTTCTAACTACTTTTGTACCAACAAGTTCAGTCTCTGTTCCGCTTTAGATTATCTAATTGGCAAACTATTTAATTTTATAGGTGTAGGACTGCCAGCAAGGGCAGGTGGAATGATTTGTCCAAGATACCAGAGCAATTCAGAGCAGCAAAGGAAGAAGTGCAGCAAAGGTCTTCTGACACACACAATATAGCTTTATCTACTGGTACATATGGCCTCTTCACTAAAGCACACTGTTATTACTTGTGACTTTTGTTGCAATGCAGAACCAACACAACTCTCAGAGAATGAAGTGGACTAGGTTCCAGCTGGCACATCATCAACTGAATTCCTAACGACAGTCAGATTGCAGTGTCTTTGTAGGAGACATGTGAGCCAGAGCAAACCCAGCTTCGCTTTCAGATTCTAGGATGAGTTTGAGAAAGGAACAGTCAGAGGAAAATACCACATCTTTTTACACTTAAACTGAGCAGATGTAATATGGAAATCATTGAGAGACAATAAACATGAAACCCTCAATGAATTTTTTTTTTTTTTTATTTTATTGCAGTCAGTTAACAGGACAAAACCACGCTTTAAGGTTTGTAACTGCCTTGGTCTGATTACATCTAAATATTTCTCCTTTCCAGCCCACTAGCCCCACAGAAGATAAATGAAATCCTCAAGATGTCAAGAGACAATTTCCAAAAAGACCTAAAATTCTAACTGCATTTCTAACAATATCTCAGGAAATCCAAGCAAAAGGAAAAATACAATCTACTTTTCATTATGTCTATTTGATTAGGTCCAAGGCAAATATATTTAGGAACAGTTTTTCTGACAAATATATCTCTTCTAAATCATTCATGGAAAGATTATACATTTTTTTCATCTTTTTTTTCTGTATTCACAATTGCTTGAGCTCTACAGAAGAGTAAATATAAATCCATGGATTATGACAGCTGCCAAGACAAAACGTTCAATAATCTCTAGTCACGAAGCTTTAAGGAAATGAGAGGAAAGAAAAAAATATTTTTATTACGTTTTTCTTTAGTTTTGACATTTTAGTCTGAAATGATTTGTAAACATTATCCTAAACATTAAAGATGAGATTATAAAAGATATTAGGTTCACATCTACATGCAATTATGGATGGATGCAAGATATGCACTATTTTATACAATATATACTTATATATTTGAATAAAAGATATAAGGAACCATGAGAATGTTTCGTCATTTCTTATCTTCAAGGTCAGGAATACAAAACATTAAATATTGAGTGTTGTGAAAAATAACAGATGTTGGCAACTTAGAGACCATCATAAACACTTATGTTTATGATTGTGTTATCAGTCATGGCAGTCATTGATCAGTTTAGTCAGATCACGGTTTCTATTTCCAAATATATGTAATGCTAACAAAGGGCTGTTGTAAGTAGTCTTCTGGATTCTGACTAAGGAGAGAACTGGTGTGTTGATTTTTGATTGTTTTGGTTTCTTATGTTTATACTATGTGCTAGACATCTGTTCAGAGATCCTAGGGTTATATGTTTCCCAATCAGACTTGGAAGAAATGAAGAACCCATTTGATCTAGTTGGGCTTGGGCAAGCACTTATTTTGTCAAATTAACCAGAATAGTAGATGCTGGTTTTATGCCAAATATATGTTTTAGTGTTCTGTGTAGGAGACAGACAAAGCCTAATTTGACATAAAGCTGCTGATAAAAAGTTAATCCATTGGGGTTCTTGTACGTATCTGAAGTAGCGGAATAAGTGCAAACTGGACTGGTGCCTTGCGTCATGTAGACATACTATTTTTGATCTGTCACCAGAAGCCAGACAGACATTTTAACATTTTGCCAAACCATGGCCAGATAGAGCTTTGACTGAGATAGTTGGAGGGCTGGAGGGGACGTAGCCAGCCATGTGCAGCTCTGCAAGCATTGCACTGATAGCACTATCTGATGCCTGGGCACTCAGCTCCATATTTCAACATGACACTTGGTTGTGCTATGTGGACATGCAGTGTGCTAGGACCTGCCAGGAGAGTTTGTAACTATGTGCTGTATGGTGATTTGTCTGCATGAAAATCAAAGTTTATAAAATTTCACTTTAGTCTTTCAGATTGTTTTTCTTCATAGATAAAACAAGCAGAATTTTTTTCATTCTTATTTTGAATTTTATCTTCATGCAGAACATGAGCGTACAAATAGAATTGTCATCAATCCTTTATTCTTTTTCCTCAGTGACATTTGCTTTCAGGATTTCAGATAGATTAGAAAACCTAATCCAATGGTCAGTATGGTCCTTTTTCTCGTAGATAAATTCACCTTCTCTCCTAACATGAGCACAATGTTACTATGTTTTATCTTTTTAATGTTGTGGGAGAATTTAGGAAACACTGAAAAAGTCATATCATGTGGAACCATTTCTGCTTCTCAATTGTGAAATGCCCTGTGTGTTTGCCTTAAAACATCTTAACATTCCAACTGTAGAGAAAAATAACAAAAGTGAGTCTGAAATATGTGGTGCTGGTGCCATAAAGAGATTACCAATTATGATATGAACGATATTCCTTCCCTTCCTGTCCTGACTGCTGTGCAAAGGTTAATTGTCCATTACCCCAAAGTCTCAACATCTCCTTTGTTCCAGGGCACAGAATGTATTCTTGTCTCGGCAGATGATTTGATGAATCTCCACTACCTGGCTTATTTCCTATCGTTGACATAAAGTATCCATCCAAAATGCTGAAACAGTGCATTCGGTGACCCAGCTATTTAGTAGAAAACAGGCAGTTCTGGCAATACTATCCTGCAGTTTCTAGAATTTTTTCTTTTGCCTTGCTTAGGGAGAAAAAGTCAATTAATATCGAACTGGCTTTCAACAGCACAAATAGTAATTTGATTCAGCTCAGTACATGTGCCTTTGCTGCAGAGTGGTGCTTCCAAGTATTAACCAGATATCCCTGTAATGGGTTTTGTTTAGATGTTGATTTACTGCCAAGGTGCCAAAGATGGAAACCTACTTTCTGAAAATGATGGATCTTGAAAGGAGTCAGACGCTTATTACATTTGGATATTAGGCTAAATTAGCCTGTTAATGCAATTGCACTGCATAAATAAACATTTTGAACAAGCTGTTTTATTTTGTAAACGAATCATTTAATAGAATTACCCCAACAGGGACTCCACAGAACAAATTCTCTCATTTACACTCTCAAATTGCTTAAATATCACATAGATTTATTTTCTCTACTCATTTCAGGATATTATACATATTTTGTAAGATACTGGGCTATTCGTGCTGACTTTTTGTAATGGAACCTCAAACCTTCCCAGATGAAAATGATTGGATTTACTCTAAGCATTGCTGCAAAGGTTATGTACGTTTATTCGGTGTGTTGTCAGCTGTCAAATAGGTGCCTAACAGTGACCTGTAGAGGACGGCAATAGCTCCTAGCACAAGAAAGCACAGAGCTGGCACATCTGCTCGAAGGCTGCTATGGCCAAACCATAGGCAGGAATGCAAAAGCTTAATGCTTTCATGCTAGTGCTTAACAGGAGAGAAAAAATTGTTTTCACTCCTGGAAAAAAAAAAAAAAAGATGGATTTTTTCAGTTGTATAAACCTGTGCAATTTTTACCATCTGGCTATTTTCTGTGATGGTTGTGTTGTTTCTAGTGAGTGCAGCCAGTACCTTGTGGGGAGAGTTTGTGTGAATACAAGGGGATGCAGAATGGGACAATCCAGACAGGAACAAAAAAGATTTCTGTTAGTTTTGTAAAAAGAGCGATGCAAAGACAAAATTAGTATGTTTTTACTGGAATGGGTAGTTTGGGGAATAAGAAACTTTTGCCATCATATGAAGGTCTGAAATGGCTCTAGAAACCTCACAAAAAGTCATTCTGTTTTTAGTAGGTTTTGCCCGCAAATGATTACTTTCCTTTTTATGTTAGCTTACTTATCCACTAGGGAGCACATATTTTGAGTGAATACTTTTTTTAGTTACTTGTCTTGGTTTAGTTTAGTGTTCACTTAACTCATACTTAATTTATTCATACTTCTTATCTCATATAGAACTGCTTGTCTCAGAGGTAGAAGCAAAAGGGGCAAACTTTGTAATTCTGTGTAGAGAAACAATCTTAATGAGAGGCAGAACAGGAGAACAACATGATTGTGAGCAAAAAAACCCACTATAAGCATTTTGCATATATTAAGATGCAAGTAACATAGACTCATCTCAATATCAATTTGCAGGAAGATCATCAATCAGGGTGAGGATTAGACATAAGTATTCAAATTCAGAGTTAATTGCTATGTTTTTATTTGATCATATTTGTAAAATGAATAATACTCTTAGGATAGTAAAGAGGTAGGTCTGCAGATTTTGCTGAACAGGCATCAACATGTGCTTCATTAATTAGACTTCCTGTACTGCAAAATTATTGTAAAGTATTTGGGATATATGGAAATTATCTATATATAAAATAGTTATGCAAAATGACCATTCAGTAGAGATTCATCAGTTTTCTGTTGACTCAGAGGAGAAGAGAAATATTTTTGCCATGCAGGTATTCTTCTTGTTTCCACTCATTCTGCAGTCTTAATTCATCATTCCATAGAGAAGACCTTTTTGCCTTATCACAGCTCCTATAGCTGGATATATGTTAGCTCACTCCCGTCAGCCACTTAAGTGTTTAACCTCAATTTAATTATATTTTTTTATATGACTGTTTTCCAGTTTTCATGAACCACATATTATGAAGGAATTTAGATAAATGCAATCTTCATATTTTAATTCTGAATCTTTTAAAAATTCTTACTTTCATAAATGGAAAGACCACACTTTGGATAATTTAATTTTATTATTAAAGTGATTAAGCAATTAGGCTCAAACTCAGAAGAGATATATTTGATTTGTTGGAATCAAGTCTCAATTTATTATATTTAATTACAGCACTTATTTCTACAGAAAATAATAATTTAAAAAACCAATAGTTTAAAATGAAAGATTTCTATAGATGTTTTGACATTTCTTTTTGCAAAACAATGACAACAAAACCTTCTATACATAAATAGATATGGAAACCTGCATAATTATTACAAATGATTAAATAGACATGTAAATAAAAGCATTTTATTTTCAAAGGAAAATAGCTTGATGAAAAAAACTTCTACATTCCAACTTGAAATATTTTAGTGAGTTTCTTATAACTGTCAATATCATTTCAGCTAGCCTTTTGCTTACCACATCATTTTTTTTAAATGGTTTGACATTATTTTGTATTAATACTTTTTATTTTAATGCAATGCACCTTAAACAGTGTGATCTATATTAAATTCACACACACACACAAAAATACATATCTAGCTAATACATTAACTCCCCATGACAAATGGATTAATGCAGTTCAAGTAGGCATTGGATTCTTTCCTGCAGCCACAAGAAGCTGCTAGCTTATCTGCTGGAAACAAAGAAGCATCATAAAACATTTCTGAGCTAAGCCAGAAAGAATGATTTGTTGCTTAAACCCTCCAATAATTGAAAACATACAACCCATACACTTCAGAAACATAGCTGTGACTAATCTCTTATGAAATAACTTTTTCTTCCCAAGTATTTGCTATGCTGCAGCAAGAGTTGGTGAGTTAGCAGAATGCTTTCAGATATAGTTGTCAGTTAGGATAAGCAAAGTTACTTCACTGGGTGCCAAAACCACCCCCATCCCCACAAAAGATATAGGGTAAACCAGAAACTGACACATATTTTTCTGTAAACATTGTTGAAGTCATTTTTACTTTGAATTCATAATTTCAAGAAGTTGAATTTATGAAGAAAAATAATATGACATATGATCAGAACTGTTGAGAACATTTTGTGATTAATCATTTCCTAACTTACAGGAGATGTGGAACATGATAATTCAGGTAGAATATAAAAATTTGGTTTTAGCTAAATCAGTTAAATTTGATAAGTCATTACCAGCAGAAAACTACTCTAAAACCTATTCTTTGACCTGTAGGTAAGTGGTCAGATAATTAAGTGGTTTTACCATAGGACTATCCACTTGAAAATATTGTCACAGGCAACAGGAACTGACAGTAGAGATAAATGAACCTCAATAGATTCACCCTATGATAGTATCCTATAGTTAGAAGATTTTTGCAAAGATTTCTGAACCAATTAATGCAGAAACTGGGAAGCAAGGCTCCTGAGAAGTAACTTTGTTCTCAGCTTTCTAGACATTGATTTTATCAGGAAACTCAGTCTGAAATTATTTTAGGAATGTGGGGCTACACAGAGTGCCTTTGATCAAACTTTCCTGACCTAGCTACAATGGGCAATAAGCATTTATTCAAATTCCCTTCATAACATAAAAAAGTCCTATGTCAGATTGTCTGTCTCTGTTACTAGTGTCCAAGATTGTTTCATTACTTCATTCTCTTGGTGGGAAACCATCCTATCATTTCCAGCATAATTTCTACCGTTACTACTGCCAAACAAGGCCTTACAACTTCATACCAAATATTGTTATTGATTAAGGATGGTTTTGAAACAGCTAAAAAAAGTATGCAAGATATTATGTCATTGTATGTAATAAGACTCTTTCAGTGGTTTTTATTAGCACATTAGCACAAGGAGAGATGTTATAGTGTGGGAAATTCTGCTTTCAAACTCTTCTTGAATTCTTTTTAGAAAGAGATGTATGGTTGACACATTTTTGAAACAGTAAAGCTCAAATATAGCAAACATATCAAAGGCAGATAAAAAATATTAATGTATTTATCAGATTTTTATAATCCTTTCTTATGTTTTGATTGATTGCTTTTATTGTATCCATCTCAAGATTTTGTAAAGTTCCACACTGATAATTTACATCTCATAGAAAGAGTTTTATTCACAAATGTGAAGACAATACTATAATTTTGTGGAAGCATAAACTTCATTAATATATTAATAAATTAAGTATATTAATCTTTCATATAAATAAGAGTATCTAAAACTGAATCCATTCTAAGCTATTACTGAGTTAACTCATAAAAATTCCCGGAAATTACAAACACTTCAACCTAAGAGAAGAATAGCAGACCATCCTCATCTCTCAGTAAGAGATGGAAGAAAATCACCAAGAAGCATAAAAATGATTGACCCACTGTTATATATTGATATCAGTGAGTCTTCTCCAGATAATGACTTCCTCCAGAAGCAGATATCTGAGCAATGATTTCTGCAAACAATCAGTGCTCTGTAAGCTTGGAAGTTAAAAAAAAACAGAAACAAGAACAACAACAACAAAAAAGCTGGTTCACATATTCCTTTGAGACTCTGGTGCCTGAAGTTGCCTATGTTTTTAGAGGTGTAGAAATCAGGGCATGGATGGAGGATATTTTTTCACATCTCTCCTGTTTTGTGTATTTTCCATTTCCTGGTGCCTGTGCTGTTGTCTATGTTCTTGAATGGATAAATTCAGTGGATAAATTCAATTTCTATATCCTTTTTGACTGTTATAATGATGTCTTTCATATAATTTTATTGATGTTGACAAACTGGGAAGTATAGGTTCCACTATCTTTTGCTTCTACTATTTCCTTTATCTTTTTTTCTTGAGGTTACATCACACTTTATTTTTAGAACATTAGAAGGAATGTTGCAAGAATTCAGACACCTATTCCAAATCTCCTCATCCTCACACTCAAATTATCAGATATTCTTGCCTATTTGTTCCAGGAAGCGTTCCTGTAACTTCTTTATAACGATAATTTTGTCTCAAGGTAATGAATAGTTAAGCACAAGCAGTTCTCCAACTCCGCTTGAAGAATGGAAAGACTGAAGTAATTAGTAATCCCTTAGTCACTTATCATTACACAATAGTCAAGGTAAATATTTAAGAAGAAAATCCAGTTTTAGAAATTCAATGAAAATAACCGTATCAGGGGGAAAAAAAAAAAAGTCAGGACAAGTCTCATAGCTAGCAAAGTGTTCCTTGGCTTTACATTTTTCCTCTGTTCTGTTCGGAAGACTGTCAAATTAAGCTAACTCTCAGGATGTTTCACACACCTCTCCAGGGGATAGAAAACATTCTTCTGAGAAGCCCTATCCTAGGGGCTTGCTTTTCCTGAAACAGATATCGACTTGGGACTTCAATCTTTCCTGAATAAAATTTCTGTTGAGTATTCTATAAGTTTACCCTGGGGACTTCAGACACCTCCTTCATTTCTCCCTTCCCCACACTATCAAATTTAGCAACTCAGCAAGTTGTCTCCAACTCCTGAGCAGTCTGTTTACGAAAAATGATGTTAATACCCACCCTAAATGTTAGATAAGAGAGCTTTTGGAACGCCTTCCCCAGCTGGCCAGGTTTCAGGATTTACTCATTACTTATGTGTTTCTCCAGGGACATGGGCCAAAAAAAAATCTCTAGGTGTATATGATTTAAATTAACTTTTATATGTATATGCATATGTATATTGCATTATATGTATATGCATTATATGTATATGCATATATGCATGTATATATGCATTATATGTATATGCATATGTATATATATATATGTTAATTATTATAATCTCTAACACCAGAACTAGCAACTATACAGGCCAGGAGAAGAGCACAATAGATGTTATTGTTAGTTCCAGACAGAGGCAAACAAACAAGATAGGGGAGAGCAAATAGCCAGGTGTGGATTGCTACATATATTGTGTTAACTTCATATTATACACATATACAAAAAAATATCCCTCAGATCTATAGATAGTTATCATTATAAAGCAAAATTTATTTAGATTTGTTCGACTGCTGTTTTATGTAGTTCTGCAGACTTGCAATATCTAGATAGATAATATTTGTAAGGCTATTTTAGTAGGAAAAAAGACTTTTTTTAAAAAAAGTATAGAAAACGATTCTTTTTTTTTTACAAGACTGTGAGAACTCCATTTTTCTTAAATATTTCTTAAAGATTTTTAAATCATTCAACATATCTATATTGAAAAGTAACAGAATTTCTATGAGGTTCTCCTTACCTTGCTTTAATTCAGGATAATTGTTAGTGATATAATAAAAAGGAATAAGGTTTTGCCAGACAGGAGGTTTTAAATGTTAGCCTATATGAATAACTTTGGGATCTGTGTAATTAGTTTGAAACACCAACATACTGGATATCATGTAAACTTTACAGAGTGCAAATGAAGTAACAAATTTGATTTAGAGATTTCTGGCCAATTTTAAAAGTAAAAACTTCATTTAATTGCTTTGCTTTCTATTTCCGTGGAATGGTGGACGGCAGAATTGGACTCCCTTCTTTTTTCACTTACAAAACATTCAAAAGTTCAAATGGAAAAACATTTCTTAGTCAAAGGGGACACGTTGTAACATGCTAATAAAGACATACTAAGTACCGTGCAAATACTTCTAAATGTTTAACTAGATTTTTTCACTGTCAGTACTAGAGATGAGAGGAAAATTGTGACACACAGACTTTCTCTGGTAGGATGTCATATTACAGTTGAATAGTAGGAGTGTAAAATTCTGACTGTAATTCTTTTTATCTTAATTTTTGTGACTCTTAGTAAATGCCTCTTTATTAATAAATTCATTACTCATTTTCAGGTGGTATTGAGACTTAGCCACATCTACCATCAGTGATGTACACTGAAAAAAAAAAAGGAAAAGGGAAAAAGAGAGTAGGAGAGCTTATAGTGTAAGACTTGCTTAAGGATTACTGCAAAGCTAGCCATAAGCACTGTAAATATTGATCTCTTTCTATGTTGGAAAAATAAAAAGAATGTATCAGTTACAACTTGTCCTAGAAGGGAATGACTTATGTGTACAAGGAAATTGGAAAAAAAGAAGTTCCACAAAACACCAAACCACCCACCCACCCACCACCACCACCACTACCACCACCACCACCAACAAGAGCAGAATCTTTCCTGGACCTTCTAAACTCCATACAGTCCCAAAGTAATGATAAGCATTCTGATTATTTTTCATACTTAAATGTTAATAGCACCTTTTTACAACACCATTAAATGTGGTGCTATAAGAAGTTCCACCCTGTTCCAATAGCTAGTACTGTAACCTAGACCAAAGTGTAAAAGCTGAGTGTGATGAAAGGGAAAAGAGAAGCAACCTGCTCAGATACCATACAATAATTTCCAAACATATAAAGAAATCATCTCTGTCCATTCCTAAAGGCAAACCAGCAGGTATCTGAGGACTGGATTACTTCTAGACTTGACAAAAGAAGGGGAATTTGTGCAGGAATTTACAGGAGGTGATGATGTGAGGCCTGGACTTTCTTATCCCCACTCTCCAGAACACTTAAGGATATGATTAACTCAAGATACAAACTTAGGTGCTACTTGCCAGGTCTTTCTGAATAGATTAAAGTAAAGTATAGCTCAGTATTATTTTGAATTGAGGTTTTAAGCAAGATTTAATTCCTAGATTTCCTAAATATTAAAAGTATTGACACCTGTTAATTTGACTGGTTCTGAAAATACTCAGCAGCTGAGACCTTCAGGCAACTTAAGAACCTAACTTTTTTTTTGCCAATCTCACTATGTAGTGTGTGTATGTGTGTGTGTATATATATGTACACACATATATTAAACATATATATGAGTTTAATATGAGTCTTTGTGACTTAAATCTTGGTTACTAAGTTTCTATGACTTAAGTCTCTGTAATTACTGAACTGGTCTGTTATTTTCTTTCTACTTTCCTGTAAATTTTCATCTCTTTTTTTCCCACATCTTCTTTGGTTTTGTATCACTTATACGTTTAACTTTGAATGTATTCTATGCCTTGCAATGACCATAAGAATTACAGTAAAAAAATTAGTTACTTTTCTTATGTCCTATTTCACTAATAAATGTAAAGAAAATTGAATTATTTCATGTATCAAAATGGTAATTATATCGTTAAGAAAAATGATATTGTTGCAGGATTTTGATTCTTAGTTTTGATAGTCATAAAGTCACATCTTACAAATAAGATAATTAACCATAAAATAGAAATATCAAGCAAACAAGTTGTTAGTTGCCTGTAAAGTAATACAGTGTATGAAATTCCTGTTAACTAACTACTCTGTAGCCTTTGTACCAAGTAGCAAAGTGATTTGGTCCAGTTGTTATTATGTGCTCCAGAGGGAGCTGCCATTCTCTTCCCATATGGAATGAGTAGAACATAGAAGACTTGGGAAACAGCTTACTGGAGTCCAGCTACTTGTGAAAGTTCTGTTTCACGTGGATGATTCTTCAGTTCCCAGGATGCAAACAGGGAAATCAAGAGTGATCTGCAGTTAAGATACTGAGACCTCTAGGTTTCACCTAATTCTAACAAGACAAAATGCATGTCAGGAAAACTATGAATGATAGAAATTATGTTTAATACTAGTCTATACTGCTAGTATTATTTATTTGGGGGGGGGTGTCTGATTTTACTTTTGATTTTATTTTCAAATGTTTTGTCTGTATATAATTTAGTAAAGCCATAAATTAATATTTTAAAAACACATTCTTTCATAATTATCATTACTAGTTGCATATGTTCTATTCCACTGTTTGCAGATAAATAGAAATTCAGAGCTTTTGTATGTAAGTATAGAAGAAAATGGTTCTTGTTAGGACACTACATCATTTTCTCCAGTTACATCTTGTTTTCTTGTAGCACCTCCTAGCCAAACTCAACCTTCATTTAAACATGTTTTACTTGAGCAGACTCTGAACATTCAGGGTGAGTTTAGGGATGTGTTGCAAAATCTCAGCATCAGCCCTTGTTAAAATGCAGTTGTTGAAACCAGAAAGAAGCAAAACAAATGCCTGCTGTCTGCTACAGTTCTGCTCTGCCTTCTCCAGTGCACATCAGGAGTCACTTACTGTAATCTTCTGCTATAATTTTAGTCCAATTCCAGTAGAGAAAAATACATCTGTCTTTTCTTTCTTTTTTTTTGTCTTTTAAAAATCTATTTATTTTGTCTAATTTCTTAAATCTACTTTATTGTTAAATTAAATTGTCCCGCATAACAAAGCCAATGGTAATGGCTTAGACTTCTATGTAATGTAACTTTCTTACAGGAATCTTTTATTCCTCTTTTTTAGCTCTCCTTTTTTGATAGAAGTAAACAGCAAGTGAGCATGAAACAAGCTTCCTGTCTCCTGAGGTGTCCATCCCCAGCCTACTGTGATTTACTTACTTCCTCACTAAGTACTATAATGTAGCATTACAAAAACAAAACACATTGCCAAAATATCATTCTATTTGGATGGTCTGAGCAATATAGGCAATGAAGCCAAAATAATGCTTTTGAAAGCTTAAATCAGGAAGATAGTAGAGACATCTGGGCTGAAGAGAATGCTTTGTTTTATTAGGCAGCTTCTGTGCCCAAAACAACTTAAAGAAAAACTACCTTTTTCTTAAATGTATTTATGGCACACAAGTTTGACACAGACTTGCCTGTCACAAGACTACAAAGACAAAGAAAAAAGATATAGTATATTTTATATATATAGTATATTATATTCAAATTATTCTTTAAGCAGCTTTTGTGCTTAGACTGTAATCTCAGATTCCTGTAAATTCATTAGAAAGCAATGTTCTCCTGTTCTTCTCAAACTTGGAGGGCTGCTCTCCCCTGGGGGACAATTTCCATGGTCAAAGGAATGCAGAACCACCCTACCCAAGGGACGTGCTTGTCTCATGCTGCTCTGCAAGTCAGAGCTGGTATCTGCACCCATGCTGCTCTATTTTGCTTTCATCTTTCCTAAGTGTTTAAGGAGCAGGGACAGGACAGCCAGGGTCTAGCGTGGAGAATCTGAGCATGAGCAATGGGATCAGTTGTGTGTTATTCTGACTTCAATTTCCAGATTGGATGGATTCACAAGATCTTCAAGTGGCTCTGATCTATATTAGACTTCACAATGTATAGTCCTTTAGCTCTTTCAGTCCGTGACTTACCAAATTTCATCACAAATTAAACAGAAAATAATGCCTGACAGAATAAAACCCTCAAATCTGAACAATCTGACACACACAGTGGTCAGAATGATCTTTTAAAGAGTATTTAGCCTTTTTTTTTTTTTTTTTTTT